>VYZS01000098.1:0-42886 GCA_013400695.1 Neodrepanis coruscans | reverse complement strand
AGAGGAACGTTCTCCTCTTCTTCTAATGGTTGCAATCTCTTCATTAACATTAATTAGCAAATTTTTCTTTCAGTCTCTCCCACATGGGGCATCTTCAGTCAGGGTTGGGTCAATAGGGAATTTAATTAATTTATCAGCAAATTGGATTTTTTTCATTAGGTGTCCTTGCTTTGGTTTTCTTTTTGGTGGGTTTTTGTTGTTGGTGGTTGTTTTTTTCCTTAGAAATGTTGATGGTTTATATAACTACAGGGTATTTTTTTCACCTACAACTCTCTAATGGTAGGCTATTGAACGGAAAAGCCTCATTTGGAAAGGTTATCGAAAGAGAGATTCTGTCTGCCTCACTGGTCATTTGTAAGCAGGTAGCTCTGTTACTGGGAACTTTTTCCTGTGTAGGCTTGCAGTCTAGTGGGAATATTACTTTACAGTAAACCTGCCAATAGCTGGATATAACTGCCTGATATTTATGGCATAAGTAAAAAAAGGGTATCAGTGTGCGAGAGTTCGATTCAATGAGGCTAATCTCAAATGCAATTAATGTTCACATTCTTTGTGTGCCCCTATGGTAGTCTGTTTGCCAAAGGTATTTATTGGAAGTGATACATTTAATTAAATTTCTTGAAACACTTGGGCAATGATATCCTATATGTGATAAGGCTTTTGGAAAATAGAAAGAGGAACAGCACAATTGTTGTATTCATGCTATACTGCTTTATATTTTAAAAAGGGTAGGTGGGTTCCATGCAGGCTGTATATCAAGAGCTGTTCAGAAAAAGTGATTTCTTTGTGTTCTAACAAGACACTAAACAAAAGTCAGAAATGTTTTGATTTTGTGTCAGTTTTGATTTAGCTATAGGTACTGTGTGAACAAAGCAAGGAATTTTGAAACACTGTGGGGAAAAAAGGGGCTTTCTGTATTTCATTGTGATTATTACTTTACTAATATGAAAACAAATTTTCTGCCCACTTACCATCTATTCTTTAATTTGCTAATAATAACAAGTTATAGCCATAACATAACAAAGTGCCGGGGACAATCATGGAGCAGATCATCTTGAGTGCCATCCAATGGCACATACAGGACAATGAGGGGATCAGGTCCTTCCAGCATGGGTTTGTAAAAGGCAGGCGCTGTTTGATCAACCTGATCTCCTTCTATGACAAGGTNGTGCCTGGACCACATCCAGAAAAGGGCAATGAAACTGATGAAGGTTTGAAACACAAGTGTTATGAGGAGTGACTGAGGGAACTGATGTTGTTTAGCATGAAGAAAAGGAGGCTCAGGGGGACCTTATCACTTTCTACAACTACCTGAAAGAATATTATAGTGAGGTGGGGGTTGGTCTTTTCTACCAGGTAAAAAGCAATAGCATAAGAGGAAAAGGCCACAGGTTGCACCAGGGGGCATTTAGATTTGAAAGGCTTGTCAAACACTGGAACAGACAGCCAAGGGAACTGGTGGAGTCATCATTCCTGGAGAAAATCCTGTATTTAAAAAACATGTAGATGTGGTACTGTGGTACTTAGGGGCATGGTTTATTGATGGACTTGCAGTGCTGAGTTAACAGTTGGACTCAAGGATCTTAGAGATCTTTTTCAACCTAAATGATTTTATATAACTTCAATTAAAGAAAGATTCTCTTTCGTGCTGCCAAGCCGTCTTTCATTTGGTGTTAAAATGTGTGGCTATAAGAATTCTCACAGAAGTTTTATTTTTATAGTTTTTCTTGTGCTTTTTCTGGTAAAGCTAGGCTGTGCTATCCTCACTCTGTGCTAATTCTGCTCAAGTCTGATGTTCTAAGATAAATTATATGATGCAATACATTATTGTCAATGTTTATTTTAACAGCCCTATTTTCAGTATTCTACGAGCTCAGCATAACAAGTAAAATTACTGAAGGCTGGCTGGATAAAAATTTCCTTTTTGCATCATATGTCTAAGATATTCAGGAGAGTTTAAATCCCCATAGCCTGTGTTTTGATGCCCATTGTTTGAAAATGGCTCTTTACAGAAGAAGGTAAGGATGAAAAATACATATTTAAGTGGATCTCTGCAGGGAAAGAATGGAAAGATGAGTTTTAGTTAATTGCTTGCATGGACCATATAGATCCTATTTCAGAATTTTTCTACAGTAACCTGAATATATTAGAATTATCTGGCAAAATGGCTAGGAAAGTTTTCTCTGAGCCTATAACCCGTAATATAAATTCAATTCATATTTCAATGTTATCTTTACAATGAAAATTTCTCCTGAAATCTTATAATTTTTTTTAAAAAATGAAATAGCATGGAAAATCCCACCAATAAACTAACAATGAAAAACATTAATGATGGGATTCATGAGCAGAGTTCCAATACAGGCAGTGAATTTTTTAGTGACACCAGTGTTCCAGGTGTTCTTTCAGAGAATGGAAGCATAAGAATTGTGATATGTTGGTCATTTTTGCTATAGAAGAATTTAGATTAGATTTTTCAAATGCAGATAAAGGCACAGTCCCAATATATTAACCATTAGATGTGCTTCAGTAAGAACTATGAAACAGCTTAATCTCCACTGTCTTGTGTGCATGTGTTTGTGTCTCATTCAAAGACATATAAAAGCATTAAATATATGTAATAAAAAACTGCTGGGTTTTGTACATGCATGTGTATATGCATATATATCAGGAAAAATCAGAGTAAGGTTTTCTCTAGGGTTCTCTGGAATGAAATTTTATATTAAGCACAGCAAACCCTTCAAATGGTGATAGGGATAAACAAACGATACCTAAGCACTGCTGAACATTCCTGCTTTCATGTCTCTTCAAATCTGTCCCGGCTCAGTTGGAGAAGAAGGTAGATGCTTCTTGAATAATACGAATGTGTTCTTTTGCTTATGTACTGTCACTGAGTCCATAATACAAAATATCATGGAGAGCTTATTTTTGTTTTAGAAATGGCACTTTTCTCCTGAATTTAAGCAGTTTACTGGTGGGGGCTTATTTTTATCTGTAGGTAAATAAACATGGAGAAAAATTTCATGTTTGAGAAAGTCTCCTAATACTTGATTAAAAAAAAATAAGGAATAGGGATTAAAGAGACAATAACAAATGAGAATCCATCTGCTAATTGCATCCCAGCATGGGTCCGTGAGTCTTACCAGGTGTGAGTGTGCCCGTCCAAAGTCAATCTGCAGAGCTTCACTGACAGTAAGGTTATAAGGTATCCTTCAGTCTCGTTAGTTAAACTGTTCATCATGAGGAGATGATGAATGCTGAATTCAAGTGAAAGACTTCAGACATCCCAGTAGGATCTGCTGAAATAACTTTGACAGAATTTTGGTATTAAGTACCAAATTATTGTGGCATGGTTAAGCCTCAGACCTTAGTGCCATATGGTGGTGTGGTTTCCAGAGAAGTTTACATGAATTTAGAAAAGAGATAAGCAGATACTTTAAAGTAAAATCAGATAAGGGCTTTCAAGTACAAAGACCCTCCTCTGGCACTGTGGCTTTTCAGGGGCATGTCAGTATATGCCTGACCTGCTCTTCCATGCTTTCCTAGGCATCTGCTATTAGCCACTGTCAGAGATTAGTAAATTATGTAAACATTTGTCTGACTTGATACAGCAATTTACGGCTCCTAAAACTCCTTAAGCATCCACAAAACTGAAACCACCTGCTTACTTATTCAATGCTACATAAATCAGTGTAGCAATTATGTATGTGCTGTATGAAGTGATAAACCATATTTTTGTATCAGCTTGCACTGGCATGAAACTTAGTAACTCTCTTTCATTATATCCCATCCCTTTTTCTATTTCAATATGATTTGAATAGATGTGAGTTCTTCTATTAATAATAGTAGGAAACAACAATGTAAATCCTTTTATTCAGGTACTGAATAGGCCCCCACAGCCTATTGCTTTGAAGAATAATATGGCATTACCAATCCATGAAGTAAACCTATAAAATATTAATTTTGGATTGATTTAGTCTGGCTGGAATTCAACATTAATCGTTTCACTTAGTGTTACCTAGTTTTTCAAAATTATGTCAAAAGGAGAGTGTAGGAAGTCACAAATGGAGCTGAAGAATGTCCTTTAACTCTTCATCTCTAGAAACCTGGGGTCAAAATCCAATTGTCCCATAGAGACATGATTTAGCAGTGTCAACCTGTGCTTTTGTGAATGTTAGTGTGTATCATAAAACTACTACACAACAAGTGTAGAAGTGAAAAGTGAAGTCTGCTACAGGTCAAGAGTGCCATGCATCTAGGAGAGTTTTTAAATTATGTATCTTATGAATGGTTTTCAAATGAGTCTGAAAACTGAGAGCTTCTCAAAGTGATACAAATGAGACGAAAAACAACCAGCCAATTTTATCAACATCCACTGTTGTTATACAAGAGAATTTCCAAAGCAAGTAAGCAATACAGAAACTTCATATGCTTTTGTTCCTTAATTCTTTATGGTCTTTCTGCCATGAAATGGATAGCCATTTTAGTATTACAACCTAGTAGTTCCATTAGCAACCATTGAAATAAATTAGACCTCCAAGTTCTATTTTCTAGTTATTGGGCTGAAATACCTTTTGTAAAATAGATTTTTTCCTTTGTTCTCTCTAAGGACACTCTTAGCAGATTCAATGGTTTGCAGACAGGCTGGGCAGCTGTGCAGGAGTTTCACACTGTGGATCAGACCTTCAACAAATCCATAAAACAGATGACCCAGATCATTCGTTATCCAGACTGGGAACCTGTGGCAATGAACCGTGATTCTCATTTGACCACATCTTTTATTTCTTTTCCATGTAAACCAAAGACTATAGAGGGACCAAATGCAGGTCTGAGGTTTCTCCTTGTGTACAGAAATGGGATGAAATCCCAAAATTAAAGAAGCAAGATACAGAACATAAGAAACATTTCAATTACAGGCCAGACTTATGTTCCAATCATAAGAATTAGAGGTTTGTGAGTTTTTTAAATGAGACCTATGACTCTGGAAAGGATCTGGGAAGCCCAAGCATACACCTCAGTGAGGGAGCCCTATACAACAAAGTGTGAAATGCTTTGGCTGAGCAGAACCTGTGCAACAAGAGACCACCTGTAGACAAACCTACCTTGATGGTGTAGGCCAGCTGGAGTGCTTGCCCATCTGGGAGCTGCATGCCTGTGTTAACATGGCACTGCATGGTGTTCCCTGTCCTCATTTTAGTTCTGGCAGAGGGAGCTTGGCTCTGCCCACATCGGATTTGTGAGCATGTCCTAGGTGTCCCTCTGAGCAAAACATGACCTTCATTTTCATGGGCATCATGGAAATAGTTTTTCATAACTAGTAGGTTTTTTCCTACTATTATGTTAAGATTTATTTTTTCTTTTTTTGGCTTATTTGGCAATGTCTTTATACACACGTGAAGACCACACCATGATTGTCAGTATAAATTTAAATGTATTAGACAGGATCTAAGCTGAGAAGTAATGTAAGACACTAAATAAAGAGTTATAAATCTCTCATGAAATTCATAAGCTTATTTTGCAGATCTTGTTCTTTGTTATTTTAGTTCATAATTTTTACTGTATATCTAAAGCATTTAGTTTTC
Source organism: Neodrepanis coruscans (assembly GCA_013400695.1). NCBI lineage: Eukaryota > Metazoa > Chordata > Aves > Passeriformes > Philepittidae > Neodrepanis > Neodrepanis coruscans. The sequence continues at coordinate 37,307 of VYZS01000098.1, read as the reverse complement.
CTTTTTTGGTTTTTTGGGGTTTTTTTTGGTACAGAAGTAAAGTCCTTAAAAAACCAACATCTTATTTACAGCTAATGGAAGATTAGTGCTTTTGTCCATTCCTCAACTGAATTCAATATATTATCTTTAAAGCCTTGCCTTTATACCTTACAAGTTAAAGCATTTACATAAAAGGAAAACTTGATGAGGAATTTGTGGGTCCAAGTTATGTCAAGTGTTCTTGGAGGAAAGCAAGCTCTGTAACAATGAGGAAAGAATCTGAGAACAACTTTTAAAATGATCGTGCTTCATTTGCTCTTTAACATGACATCTGCAAAGAGAATATGAAAGAGGAGGTAGCCCAGCACACTGACTTTGAAAAGTGAATTATTTCCTCAAAGAAAACATACCTTTACCTTGCATAAAGGCTTGTTATATCCAGTTTATTACATTTATTGGACATTTAATTTTTAATTACCCAGATACTATTACAATGAAATTTGTTGCATTCTCTTCTCCTATAATTCTCCTTTGAATGTAGCAGTTATCTTCCAGTCAAATATAAAGTAGATAATCATTGAGGCAGGTAGCTTCAATATGAACTGAGTGGGCAAACAAAGACTTTCAAAATGTGTATGTTTTACTTGACAATTTAAGAGACACGGAAACAAGATTTTCAAAAATAACACCACAATTTTTTTAAGTACTAAAGTAGAAATTCTCTGCTTCAGTTTTGCCATTGAAAAATAAAATTTCAAAAAGCTTTTAAGCCCATATGTTGGAAGAAATATGAAAGTATTATTATTTTAATACATATGAGTCTATAGAGTTTTTTCTTTCACCTAAAATGTTTGTAACGTTTATTTTAAATCATATAAATAAATACTGTGGAAGGAAATTATAGTAGCAATACATTTTACATGTATTAGATGCAAGGCATTTTTTAATTTTACTTTTTGATTTGTTTTTATTATGAACTTTCCATTAGAAGAAACAAAGGAGAGCTTAAAAGACATTTGGTAATTAAAAAGCTGTACTCTGTGTCATCATTTATCTTTGGTTTTTGCTTATCTTGTGCTTATAAAATGCATACAGTTATGTTACTTAACATTTGTAGTGAAAGGATTTTTAAATGGCTTCTGAAAATTAAAGTGCAAGATAAACAAAATATATTATTTCATTATTTTAGCTGGTAGTTTTAATGTCATAAAACATGCAGGGGCTACAGGATAGAAAAGATTCTGGTTTACATTTTTTTTCCCAGTATATTTTACAAGTTATCTTAAATTGTCTGGCATACAACCCAGGATCAGAAAATAAATAAAAACAGCCCTGTGTGGTTAATTGTGATCTATGGATAACAGTGTCATTACTTTTATTACACACATATATTATCCAGAAATGAAACACTGGCTTTTTTTGAAAACAATAGAAGTTTAGCTATTTGTTTCAGTACAGGCAGATTTAATTCTGAGAGTATATCTGCAGTTGCAGCTGCTTTGTTTGTGATGTAAATGTACGCAGGTTAAAGTGCTCATCCCTGATAATTGTTTTTCTCTTCTTGCTTTAGTACTCATCACAGTCAGAAATGACTCCCACCAATCTGTCATTAGAATTGTTTTCCTTATTTTCAGACCCTGGTAAATCCCATCCAAGCTGTCTACACTGTTCACTAGATCTATACCTAGCATTGATGACTTCTTTTCATACAGTCTGCCCAGAACTATAAGACCTTTCTCTTTTTCCTCTCCAGCCATTCAGAACAGGCCTTGCTTCACCTCCTTTCTACTGTTTCTGATATTAGTACAAAACTTGTCTCTTCTGTGTTCTTGGTGTTCTCCCATTATGCTCCTTATCATTTTGACACTTTATAAGAAATCCTTTACACCAAAGAAAGTCACACTATTTATTACTACTAATTCACCATTAGTTTTTCAAGTTAAATTGGCCTATGCTTTTCATAAAGTTCTAGTTCTCACAATGAGTCCTTGCTAACTTCTTTTCATTAAAAAGAACTTCTTAAAGTGTTTTTCAGAGTGAAATATTTTCAAGTATTTCAGTAGAAAAACGTGATTTCATTCTTATAAAAATTTCTTTTATCTTATGAATGAATACACAGAAAGGAAGTAGAGCCAAGCAGTTCAAATAAGTCAGTGCAGAAGAGCTTCAAACAGCATAATTTTGAAGACAGAAAAATATCTCGTGTTGGATAGACCAGCTTTTTTTCAAATTAACCTCCTTTTTACAGAGAACTGACTCCTGCATTCTTCCTTTCATAAGACAATGTCTAGTTTAGACTTCTGTTTAAATTATAGCAGGAACCAGCAGAATTTCTCCCCATTTATTCTTTTACATTCCAACTAAAATAAAATAAGTTTCCAACCTGGCTGTTTACATGTGCACAAACATGTCACCAATTCCTATCATATTTTCCAATATATATCTGCATTTACAATCTCCCCCACAGAAGTCAGTGCTGTGTCTCTAAATACATTGCCATTGGCACTAGGATTAACAACAGGACTGCAGCTACCTCTCCGCACTGCTCCACTGGCCATGCCCAGTGCTCAGGCAGGGGCAGCTCCACATCTGGTGCAGGGAAGCTGTGCTGGGGGAGCCAGCGGAGCCACCATGCGCCCTGGCTCCAGCAGGACCAGCAGGGGCCAACACTGCTTTCATTGGCAATGCGAGCTGGGTAGGGGAAGCCAGCGGCCACAAGTGTGGCCGCCATCACCCTCACCACCAGCACAAGCAGAAGCCAGTGGGCACGCTCCACCACCGCCGGCGCCCTGGGACCAGGAGCAGCCTCTCAGCAGCCACTGCCACCACCCCCTGGGGCCACGGAGTGGCCGCACTTGCAGCCATTGCTGCTTGGGCCACCCCAGCGGCCATGGAGCAGCTGGGGGCAGGGCAGGGCCCCCCGCACTCTGCCCGCACCACTGGTGCCCCATGCCACAGCAGCTGGGGAAAGCTCCGCATGCACTGTGCTTCCCACAGGGCTGCAGGAGAACAGGCAGGGGTGGCTGTGTCCCTGCCCAGTGCACTCCGCGGGGCCGCAGACTGAACTGGGTTGACCCCACGCACAGCCCCAGTGTGCCCCGCAAGGCACCAGGATGGGGTTGGGCCAGAGCAGCCCATGCTCCCCGCAGCCCGCAAGACACTGGAATCTCTCTGCTCAGGCCCAGCATGCCTCACACAGTGCTGGGATGGGGCACTCCCTGCTCCCAAGTTTGCTTCCTAGGAAAATACGAGAAAAAAAAAGTTCCAAAGCACGCCCCTGCTCCCACTCAGAGAAGGGGAAAGGGAAAAAAGGTTTTAAAACGAAAACATTTTCCCACCCCACAACAATTGTTAACAGATGTCTGAATCAAAATCTGTAATAGACACAATATACATTTTCAAAATCTGAACTGAGTCAATACATATTAAAAAACAAACAAAGAGGATTGGCAAGGTACAGTTTGCCAGCTCAATAGATACCTAAGAAAGCAGGCATGTGACATTAGTTCCCTCATTTAAGGAGGGTTTACAAAGTAGCATCCTATACATTTTTCCCCACTAAAAGCGAAAACAATTTCAGTACGAAAAGCCCACAAGAATTAAAAAACTTTTTTCACTCAAATTTTTAAAAGGATAAAATTGATTTTATTCTAATGCTATACTCAGTGTAATTAGCCAGCAAAGGCTGTTTCCATTTGTCTCTGTGCTGAAATAAGGGTATGGTGAGAAGCTATTTCTGTAAAAGAACAAAGATCATTCTTTCCCTGAATCAGCTCGTGTTGCTGATGGACTTCTGCAGAGTCAGTTGATAGAAAATTCCAATTTAAGTAACATTTGGGTTGACCATGGAATAAATATTGACTTAATTTATTACAGTGATGATTTCTTGTTATGTGCCCTACTTTCAAAGGCCTCTCTCTCACAGTGAATTGTCAAACTTCTCCAGGTATTTTAGTGGAATATCCAATTGGTATTGCACAGACAAAAGAGAGACTGCATTACCCACAGGATAGCTCCTCAGAACCAACAAAGAGATACACTTACTGTTTATAAAGAAAAGAAATATGTCTTTGATCATTTATTACCTTAGAATATTTTTTAATGACATGCCAGGAGCTTAAAAGTTGGCTTGCAAGCCCTCATCATTCTTTGACAGAAGTAGGATCAACACAGATCTGCACTCCTAAGATTCACCAACTTGAAAGGCCTTTCAATATGCAGAATGAAAGGTCACCATCTCTTGGTGAACAGGCTGAGGAAGAGAAAGATAGTGTCCCTTTCAACTGATATTTATTCTCTTTAATCATGTATAAACACTATTTGGCTGCACACTGTTTTCTTCTTGCAAGATTTCTCTGGTTAACTACAATTATCATCCTAGAACAATAATGATGATTTAAGCTGTGTGTAGGTGAACTCATTCCAATATGGGGAGGTAAACCCTACAGCTTGGAGTGCCCACTTTGATGTTAATAGAATTGTTTTATGATCATAACTTAAGGAATAATATGATCCATTCTGTTTCATCTTCTGCCTTTTTAGTGGATAGCAACTTTACCAGACCATCTGTTTTCCATAAAATATTTATATGTACATATAAAAAAGAGAGAGACCTAGAGAGAGAAATGAGATACTACAGAAATAGAAAGAGAGTATCCAAGGACAGCTTTAAAAATGCAGCACATGTAAAATCTTTTGGATAAAACAAAGTATAAATCAAAAGTAAGATCTGAAACCCTCTGAAAAGAGTTTTATTTTATGATTATCGTTACATGCTAAAGGAAGTTCTAACTCATTAATTTTCCTTTAGGAAGGAGAAGAATCGTGCTAGAAATATTGATCTGTTATACACATAAAACTTAGGAGGCAAGTCAACATATTAATATTTTTTTGAAAATTATCAATCTACACATCTGCTCAAAATAATTAATTGATTAAAGAGAATTCAAAAGCAGAGCTGCCAGCATTCAGTCAGTAAGGAACCTGAACTACACTTCATTACAGCTTGCATCCAAATGTTATGTTTTCATTTAGGTCCTGGCATAAACAATTACATTCCTTATCCAGACAGTTAAGAACGTGGCTCTGAAAACCTCTCGGGAGAATTCTTGCCAGACTGGTTATTGTGTCTGAGCTAGGCAGGCAGGTATCTCCTTCCAGAGGCCTCTGCTGACACTTCTCCTTGATAACTGAAGAACAAATTCTGTGTACAGAATATACATTCTGCATTGGCCAGAAGTGTAGACCAGTAGGCGTCGATTTGCAAAGCAAATCGGTTGGTGCAGAGGACCTGACATCTGCAGAGTACACGTTTGATAGCTCTGCCTTGATCCTGAGCACCAACGCCCAGTGACACTGGAAATGCAATAGATGTGATCCTGAAGTACATCTTCCTGTGCAGCTTCCACTCAAAGGGATCCAGTGTGTGTGTCCTGAGCTCACACTGCAAAGTGAACCAAAGCACACTAAATGAGAACAGGAAAGGAATGTGCTTAAATAGAGTAATCTTGATCTGCATCAAAATGCTAGAATAAATGCACCCACTGTAGCTGAAATTTTTTGTTGGACAGCTAAACTTTCTTTGCAAACTGAGTGCCTAACTTAGTATGGTATTTAATGTATGGGTTCACAACTAAAATTGGTATGGTTGAATATTCAAATACTAAAAAGAGCTAAAGAGATTGGGCTTCTCCTTATTTATTTTTTTCCTATAATATAATCTTGTGTCTTTTTGTAGCATTTTTTGTATACCTTTATTTCATTGTCTAAGGACAGGAATATCAAACATGAGTGTAGCAGGTATGATCAAAGAAAATTGCCTTCAGTCAGCAATGGAACAATTTCCATAGCCATTTTACAGCAACTAAAAATGAATAACAAAGCTTGTTGTACAGATGTACATTCTAGAGCTTTGTTCTTGGGTACCTTAGATAAAAGCCCTTACAGCCCTGACTATCTCTCTCCTCTATATTTTAGAGTGGAGTAAGTTTAAGACTCTTCAAAAGGCTACTGAGTGGTTTTATGTAATTTTTTTAGAAATCGCCTCCTACAATTTGAAGTACATCCATTTTGAAAGGAAACATCCTTGTACTATACTCCCTTACAACCACTCCATTTCTTCTAGTCATTCTTATATCCTCCTTCAAAAGCAATCATTCTAATATGTCCAAGAAAGGCAAATTTTACTCTTTTAAAGATAATCATATGTGATGTTTGTCCTCTTGTTGGGGACAACACCAAACAAAGCCAGAGGCTTTATCTCTTTCAAAGGGTTTCAGGAAGCAACTGAATCTCTATCAGAAAAATGAGGTGGCACATGACAAATCAGCTTGCAATATTTTTTATTTCTTTATTCTCTACCTAGCCTATGTTTAATTAGCAGATCATAGAAGAAGAGAAAAAGAAAGAAAGAGTTAAACCTGAAATTATTAGAAACTTGGAGGCTGTAGGTCTTCCACAGAAGCAGCTGTTTCTTCTGGGGAAAAAAAAATAAAATGAAACAGAGCATTTTTTTTTCTTTAGAGGAAACTAACCTGATGAAAGAAGGAGGGTGCATGTTATTTTCAAATTAGGATCTCTCTTGACAATTTGTAGAACAGATTAGCCTATGAGTAAAGGTATCATTTAACAGGAAAAAGCAAAAAGGCAGCTGACTTTCTGATTGCCACTGCCTTGCTAAGCAGCTCATTCTCACAGTACTCTCACTCCATTTCTATCTAGCTAACTTAGATTTGGTTAGCATTTGGTTTATTTGTACAGTCAAGCATGGGTGCTAAATGATGACCACTAAAATAGAAGGAAAATAACTCCATGCAGTCATTGCTGCCAATTATTTTTTAATACACACACTGATTTAGTCCAATTTCAAACTCAGATACTTAGTTCAGTGCCTAAGTTTAAGCAGAATAAATCAAAGCAGAGCAGAAAGCCAGAGATGAGACAGGGATGAGGAAGAGGTATAACAGTTTTGGACTCAGCAGGGGTGTTCAGGGAGGCACCACGTCAGCTCTCAATCCTGAATGGGGACTTCCAGAGTCTCCCCCTGACCTCTCCATGCTGAGAGGTGGGTGATCCCCCAGGGCCACTGGAAGTTGCAGTGATGCCAAGCTCTGAATTAGAGCCTCACACAGGAAAGGGTGGCTCTGGTGCTGTGGGAAGATGAGCTTGAGCTTCTGGGACTTGGTCACAAGCCATGCATAAGGAACACCAAGACATTTCTGTGCACTGACTGCAGTCTCACTGCACATGTCCCTCAGCATAGTCACAGTACCACTCACATCCTCCATGCATGTGGGAAGACCAGTGAAGGAGAGGAGGGCATGAAGAAACACCCAATGTTATGCACAACATTTCCCATTGCCAGCAGGAAGCTACTTACTTTTCAAGTCAGTGGGTGGCAATAGTCAGAGGTTGCTAATGCCCAGGGCTCCTGCCTTTTGGATGCCCCTTTGCAGCAGGGCTCCTAGGGCTCCTTACTGGCCCAAGATACTAATTCTCATTTCATTGCTAAAGAAACCTACTCTGAGCCTACATCATCTTAGCACTGGAAGAAAATTGGTATTTATATAATACTACTGACTTTAAATTGCAAATTAAAAAAATCCCATATTACCAGTGAATCAGTTTGTCATTTTGACTTTATAGAATTATAAAATTGTTTAGGTTGGAAAATATCCTTAAGATTCTCGAATTCAACTCTTCCTTCCCATTGTAAATGGATCACAATTTCAGATCCTGCTTGCATTGTCTTCTTTCTACAGTTGGAAAAGTGTTGCAGAGTAAGCATTTAATTCATTTTGATCAAAGTCTGCACTTTGTATCTTCAGTCAAAGTAAAAGAACTTATCCAGATGCAGTGTTCAGTAATCAGTATGATAATGCACAAGCAATCTATCAGTGCTTGAAGCTGTTCTCTATGAGCCTTTTCACAGCCCTAAATTGCTTTTCATAGGCAGAACTGATGCATTACATTTTCTCCCCAACTTTTCTAAAAAACGATGGAGTCATTTCTGGAATTATTCCAATATACCAGACCTGTAACTAGTTCTGAATCAAGGTCACATTGTTTAGTTAGTGTTTGAATATTTTGCTATCCCATAGAATAACCCCTGCATTCCCTCCACTGCAGCCTGGGTTGGAGACAAATGCACCCGTGTCCATCCAAGGTCCTGTAGGCACTGATATGCACCAGAGCTCATTGCTCAAGTCACCATTTACATTACAGTATTTTTTTTTTTTCATTGAAAACCCACTGAGGGGAAAAAAACGCAGAAGTCTACATTTTGTAAACCTCTGTGGACAGGAAAATCTAGTAAAGGACTTCTTCTCCCTTCCCTGCCAGTATGATTACTAATTAACATCCATAAGGACTTGATATCTTAATTTTTATATACAATTGGACATGGCCTTTTGAGAGGTATGCATTGGGCATACATTTTGTGCTGACAAAAAGGGTTTCTACAGCAAACACTAGTTTGTCAAGAAGAAATTTGATCAGATGTTCCACATATAGGAAGCCTGCCATATGAGGAAAGGCTGAGAGACCTGGATTTTTTCAGCCCTGAGAAAAGAAGGCTTAAGGAAGACTTTGTTACCATGTTCTGGTATTTACAAGGGGCCTACAAAGAAGGTAGACTTCTTTTTTCCAAGAAGTTGCACAGAAAGGACAAGGAATAATGCATACTAATTATTCCTGGGGAGATTCTGATTAAACACAAAAGGACAATTTTTTACAATGACAACAATCAGCCATAGGAATAATATCCCAGGGAAGTGGTAGATTTCCCAAAGTTGGACACTTTCAAGATTTGCCTAGACAGGATGCTGGGTCATCTGGTCTAGATTGTGCTAAAGTCAAGAAAGATTAGACTAGATGATCGTTGAGAATCCTTCCAGCCTGGTATCCTGTGATTCTATGTTTTCATCTACATTTTAGTGTTTTACCAATTTGGATGTGGATGTATTTCATTCTGTGGGGCTCTGCTTTATGTGTGCAGAACTGGGCTCATACACACATACATATATGCACACATACATATATGCACACATACACATGCACATTTGCCAGTATGTACATAAATGCCACCTGGATTATCTGGTTCAGCCTTCCTCTGCAGGACTACCTATATGGTGATCCCCATGCTACTTCAACTCTCCGTATTCAGGACCAGACACCTCATGATCTTCCAGATCTAACCAGCTAGTTGACAAGATATTATGGCTTCTCCATTATGAGGCATAAAATGTTCTGCCACCCAGCTGGAGAGATTTCCCACTGCCCATCCCATAATGTGTGGAACTAGAGCAGATAATTGCTCCATTTTGCAAATTATGAAGCTGAAACCATTAAATAATTTATGTTGTTATTTTCTGTAGTGTTTTTCCCTTTCTGTGAGTAGTAGTTGTAAATCATGATAATATATAAGCCAAAAGTGCATTTGCAAAATTCTTGAATCATCCAGGAATGAAAACGCAGCTCTCTGCTCAGTTTCTTTACTGTACTCACAGGCTGGTCAGTTTTAAGCAGTGTAAATAATTAGGCCTTGCAAATGTACAGAATATGCCAATAATATTTCTGTTGTGTAAATCTGTCTTGTCCTGTCCTCCATCTACTATAAATTTAGCAAAAGAATGGAATAACAAATTTCATTAGATTTCCTTCATTAAATGGATCTGAGCCAAACTGTGAACAACAACAAAAAGTCACTGGATGGCTTTTTAGGCTTGTATTTTTACAGAGCTGGAAGTTTGCAAAAAATCATAAAAGTACTTTAGTTTTTTATTTATTTGCCATAGCTTGGCACTAGCAACTAGCAGATACTGGTGTGTTATGGGGTTAAATGAGGTTCTAGTTGTTAAAACGTATTGTTTCCCTTTTTCCCCTTTTTTCTATGGGGGAAAGGGGGTTATTTCTTCTGGGGGGAGAGGATGGGGAGGGGGGTGTTGGTTTTTTCGGGGGGTTTGGGGAGAGGGAGAGTGGGGAGGGGGTTTGCTTTCAAACCTGTGTTCTGTGTTTTATAAGAAAACAAGGCAGACAGATCTCAGTGCCTTGCAGACGTGGACCCAGCCCAGCAGGGAAGGACAGGACCATCCCCTGGACCCTTGCCCATGTGGCAGAGCCGGCAGCCATCCCGTGCCACCTGCTGCAGGCTCAGCAGTGGTGGCAGCTGCACTGGTCAGTGGGTGGTTGTGGGAGGAGGCAAGAGCCCCTTCCAAGGCTTTTCTCCACTGGTCCCGCGGATGTTGCGAGGCAGTAGCAGCTGCGGGGCGGAAAGGTGAGCCCCACGATGCCTGGTGTGGCTCAGCAGTGGTGGCTGCAGTGCAGCAAGGCAAGCCTGCGCCGCTGGTCGGAGTATACCTGCATCCAGAACTTCTCACAGTGCAGCGGCTGCCTGCTCTGGTTGGGCGTGGGCAGTGCTCGGGCAGGCACAGCTCCCACTCCACCAGCAGTGACAGAGGGGTGGTGGCTGCCTGCCCCAGAGCAATGAGGAGTGGGCACGGCTCCATGGTGGCAGGAGGTGCACTGGGATGAGCCCTGCAGTGCCTCAGCAGAGACAATACGGTATCTCCCAGCCACAGCAGCAGCACAGCAAGCGATGGCAGGTGCAGCCAGCTCTCCCCACTCAGCCACAAAAAGCGCAGCTCAACCAGCGATGCCATGGTTTCATGCTGCACTGGCAACAAGCACGGCTGCCAGTATCACACACATGCTGGCAGCGGGCACATGGTGCCAGCAGCCCTTGTGGCTGGTGGAGCAGCACGGGGCTGCAGCTGGGGGTGCTACCTGCAGGTGGTGCACTGGGGGGCCCCTCCACCCCCACAGTGGCTGCACTGGGTGCCGGGAGTGGCCCCGGGGCCCTTGGGGCACCCCGTGGTGCTGACAGGCGGCAATTGCGGCCCCTCCCCCTGTCAGCAGGCTGCAGCCACGAGGCATTTTGGTGGGAAATGCTACCATATTGCCTTGAGGTGAAGTCTCGTGGAAGGGGTGGTGCCCAGCACCATTAGCCAATCCGGAGACAACCTACACTGATAGGGTGCCCTGAGATCACGTGAGAATGGGCACCCTATACAAACTGCAAGCCTGGAAGTTCTCTCTCTCTTTGGGCTCGGCTCTCATCGGAGCTGCATTTCAGCTCATCTCCTCTGCTCTCTTGGCCTTTTCTCGCAGCTCAGGCAGCAGCACAGCTGAACCAACAATGGAGGCAGCGTAGGGCTGAGGACCATGCCATTCACCAGCTGTGGTATTCTCTTCCCTGGGGCCCCCAGGGTTTCTTTTCACTTTCCTGTTTTCCAGGAACTTCTAAGTGGAACTGGCACCATTCCACGGACCAGCCTCCCTTCCTCCCTTGCTCCACCAGCCTAGCAGTCAGCCTGGACTAGCAGAAGCTGTCCCTTGCGTTTTTATTGTTAGTTTCTGTTGTTTGTAAAATAAAATCTATTGGTTGTTATTGATTCTATTGCAATCTCTCGTCGTTTATAATGCACTCTAGTTTCAAAACCAGGCCATGGTGTTTGCAGCCATGCATGCATCTGTGTGTCTAAAGGGTTTATTTACTTGCACTTTCAATTATGAAATTTGCATAAGTCTTGGCAAATGTACATGTGTGTACACGTGCATGTATATAGTTGTGCACACACAAAATACAAGCCCTACAAAATACAAGTATCTATATCCAAATGGGAAAAACTCCAATCTTCTCTGTAGAAATAGTATAAATAACAAAGTCCTCAGTAATTTAAATTATGAAATTAGGTCTCACCAAAGTCAATAAGAAGAAGGAATTGTTTCATCAGCTTTCATTCACATTCTAAGGAACAGATGAATCAGAGCAGACTTTACAAGTATAAATCTTTGATCTTTTTCTTTAAAACAAGTGATGAGAGCTGAAGGAAGGATCTCATGACATGTGCCATTAATAGTGCATTAGGGACAGCATGAAACATGAAATAAGAAAAGGATTTTAAAAAGGTGTTGGGTTTTTTAAACTGTTACAAAAGACAGATGGATCATTACCTGGGGAAAGCCCTCTGTTCTGTAGTTCTGTGCTGCAGGATTCATCAGCTTTGGATGCCTTACTTAACAGCTGCAAGACATGTATCCCCATAACACAGCCCTACTCCATGTTCTCATTCGTAGTTTGATATATTCAATCTGCTATATTTTCCAGTAGAGCCCTGGCTCCTCTGCTGACATAAGTCTTTTCTGGGAGACAAAGCCTATGTGAGGCACTTTGATTGGCTCATCCTCTCTCAGAGTTACTTTTCTCCTTGTTTAGCTGCAATAAAGAAAGAATTGCCATCCACATGCTTTGTAGTGTACTGTAAAGAAACCTACAGACAGTTTAAGAAGTGGAAGACACCTGTGTCTTCTGTCAATTTGATATGAAAACAAACAGTTTCACCCACTAATTCAATATCCTAGGATGTGTTGTCTCTTATATTTCACTATGTGGAACAAAAGAAAATGTCTATTTATTCTCTTGCTTCAAAATCATTTAAACTCTTATTAAATAAAATATCTTTCCGGTAATTTCATCCAATTTGTGCATGGTATTTGGAGGGAAATGGGATGTGAAGGAAATTACTGTTAATTTTGAAACAAAATTAAATGTAATGTAAAACTTCCAGTAGTATCTGGGAATTTTTTCAATGTGTGACCCCCAAGAGGAAAAAAATGCAATTGCCATCAGAGACTTCTTTCTTTCCTTTAAACTATGCTTGCATGATCGCTGGTTACTGCAGGAGAACAACAGGAACAGAAAAGATGCTGTAAGGTGCTATGCTCTTAATTCCCATACCATCAAGCAGTGGTTTGGGTAAGATGGAATTGGAGATATCCATACAACACTATTCACTTTCAAGCGAAAGGAAAGAAATGCAAAGCATGCAAAGACGTGTAGTTTTTTTCTTAATGTCTTGTCTAAGAGTTCAGAGAGAATATGAGCAAGCGATTGATATAAACTAGCTAGCTAAGTGTGAAACAATTATGCTAAATGTGAACAAGGGTATTTTATCTGTTTGTCAAGAATATGCACAACACAGTGCAATCTCTTTTGGCAAGCAAATCATAAAACTACTAATCAAAGAGTATGCCCTAATGGTAAAGGGATAAAAAACTGCATAATGGCAGTATTTATCTAAGAAATTAGATTCTTTCAAACAACATGAAGCTCTACAAAGCAATCACATATCAGAGATGCTTAGATATATTATAACTGACACTAAAGATAAAATTAAAGTTCAGAATAAATATGTCTTTAACGTCTCTGTCCCTATGAATATTGTTTTGTTCTTCAGTGTGGAAGGGTTTGAGATTCCCCCATTCTTCCTCGATATTATAGATTTATTTCTTTTTTTTCCAGTCATCCAGAAGAAGCCATGAATCTGCTATCACAACCTGCTCACCATTTTCTCAAGCATGAAAATTAGGGAGCTGGAATGAACACAAGCTGGTACATAACTCGCTATGCCTTTCCCAGTCAGTGTTTATTTTTATACTTTCCTGCTTTTCCACAAAATAAAAAGGACTAAAAACCATTTACTGTTTAAAACAGGAATGATTTATGGGCATCTTCTTGTTCTAGAAACCATTTGTTTTTATATCCAGAATTCACTGAAAGGCTTATGTGACATGTCTTTTCATATCAAGATGTAATTTTGCTGTTGATGTTTTCTTTTTAATTTGTTTTGTGGAGGCATTTAAAACTTACTAAGCACTTTCAAAGCACACATTGGTTACTCTAGAATAACAGAGGTCTAAGAAAAATAGCAGATACACAGAGAGAACCCAACTGAGAAGCAGAAACAGGGTAGAACATTGCTCTTGGAGCTGTTTTCCCGGTGCTCTGGCACCATTCTGTCAACCTTTTTTCTGTGGCCCATCTTTTTTCTGCTAATTCACATTACTGTAACAGTTCTGGCTTTGGCTACAGTTTCCAGCACCACTGCAGTCCTCTATTTCAACTCCAGCAAAGCAGCCCCTCTCCAATATGCTGTTCCCCCTACATCCTTCTGTAAATATTTTTCCCTGCAGCTTGTACATCTCTTTCTAATGATACAGGGGAAGTCTGGTACTCACTCTCCATGGTCAGAGAGTGACCAACCCACACAGTGTGCCTCTGGGTGCACCCACTTGATTTGCAGTCACTTCATCCTGCAAACCCCTGGGGTGAAGGGAATCAGCTGAGAACCTGAAGGAGATGGCAACATCAGTTTGAGTACCTGTAAAAGCCACACTAACACAATCTGCCTTTTGTACGGTGAGCTCCTTCCCATTCCCATCATCTTTTTGTCCACTCTGCAGTAGATCACACCCTGCTGAAAATTAATCCACTTGAAAAAGGGATTCTGTTCCAATCACCTCTATCTGTCCCTGCATCTGCTTCTGTATTCCCTAAGCACCAGCACTGGCATGAAGCAGGATGCAATTTTGTCCTCAGTGATGTGGGGAAGAATAAGTCCCTTTTTCAGGTGGCTTTAACAGGTTTTGAGGCTGCATCCTGAGCTTGGCAGGCACAGTTGGCCAGTCCTCTGATGCTGCTTTCTTGTTTGTAGACTGTCCCGGAAGTTATCTCCTCTGTGCATAACATCCAATTCGTCTTTGTCACTACTCCAAGTAGATTTCCAGACTGTATCATGAATCCAGGGTAGCAGAAGGACAGGAGAAAATGCCTAAGGAGACGCATGAACACTGTTTTGTCCCTTGTTCATTCAGGCAGCTATCCAGAAGCACGTGATCATGTCATGACTGCAATCATTATTCATTACATTTCAAAGAGCAGCTTTTATGAACAGAAGTGGATTTTCAGTTCTACTGAACCATTTACACTAAAGGAAACCACAAGTATGAGTTATGGAAAATCTGGCATGCATTTTTTTTGTAACTGGCCACTTAGTTCGCAGCAAATGTATTTCCATTCCTTGATTAGATATTCCAGCCTTCCCATAGGAATGAAGGAAGGAAAAGCTTTGTAGTAAGAGGCGTAATAGAGGTATGAAAATATTTCATATTCTTTCCTGACTAGAATGTCTTTAATTTTAAATTAGTGAGATTCCTTCTTATCAAACAAAAAAGAAAAGTAAGGATTCTTTTCCCATATTGTCTTTTTTACATGTAAGTGACTGATGTTTTAATAACATTTTTATGTGTTGTATTTCTGTCAAGAAATTGTGGGCATGGAAGTGTGATAAGGCTAAACAAATTCCTCTGAAACTCAGATGCAATAATTTGTTCATGACTGGAAACTCCTTTACAGATATTTGTGTAAACTAACACCAAACACACCCAACATTTGCAGAAAAAAATAAACAAATAAAAAAAGTTAGGCCATAAAGTTAGTGCAACGGGTAAGTTGAATTTATTGGCTGCTATATTTCCATAGAGAGAGAAAGAAATGTTTGAAACAATCAAAATAAATATTTCTGTTCCATGCTTAAGTAAACATCACCAAAGAAAGAGACTTCTTCTATTTCCATTTATGGAACTCAACTTTGAAAGAGCAGGTTGTCTAAGTTGCTTTTCCAAAAGAAAATCATAGAATAATAGAATGGCTTGCTTTGGAAGAAACCTTAAAGACCATCTAGTGCCAATGTCCCTGCCTATGGCAGGGACATCTTCCACTAAAACAGGTTGCTCAGGGTCCCATTCAACCTGCCCTTGAACACTTCGAAGGCTGACTTCTACAACTTTCCTGGACAATCTGTTCCAGTCCCTCACCACCCTTGTTTCCTCCTAGGAAAAATTTCTTCCTGATATCTAATCTAAACCCACCCTCTTTCAGTTTAAAGTCATGAGCCCTTGTCCTGTCATTGCACAGTCTTGTGAAAATTTCCTCTCCAGTTCTCTTGCAGGCTCCCTTTAAGCACTGAAAGGCTGTTCTAAGGTCTCCCTGGAGCCTTCCCTTCTCCAGGCTGACCAACCCAAACTTCATGGCCCTCCTCTGTATCCACTCCAACAGATCAATGTCTTTCTTATGTTGGAAGCCCCAGACCTGGATGAAGTACTCGAGACCGGGTTTCCACCTGCAGGTGGGGTATATAGATGTTGTGGTTTTATCACTAGAAGGCGTGGTACTGACAAGAGAGATCCGATAGAAGCAACACACACCCAAAAAAAGAAAACAAATAACAAGGTTTATTTTACACACACAGAAAACCGACAATAAAGTGCAAAAACAGACAAATTAAGCTCTTCCGGGTCCAGCAGCTGAATAGGAAAACTCTAGGGTAGCGCTAGGTCTCTGCCGGGGGCTCCTGAAAAGGCACCGGGACAATTAGAAGACTGCCCACCCTCCTTTTCCCCGGGAAGGAATACCACTGCTGGAAAGATGTGGTCCTCAATCCATGCCGCTGTCGCTGGAGTCGCCAATCGGCCCACGTGACTGCAAAACTTGGCGCTGAGGCGAGCAGAGATGTTATCCTGATCAGCTCCGTTCGGAAAAAGAGGCAGATGGCTGCCCCTCTCGCCTTTTTATAGGGGATCAATCTTCATGCAGGCGCAAGTGCCCCCCGGGCACAAACTGTCTCTCTGATTGGACAGTCAGCGCCCGGGAACCGCCCCTAGTGGGAGGTTCCGCTACGAGCTAAAAATGGCGGCTCAACCACATGGTCGACACTGGGCTGGGAGATGCGGGTCCCCCATGGCCCCGCCTGGCACCTCGGGGGATCCTGGCATTCCCACTGCGCCGTCCCAACCTGTGCCAACTTGGCTGCTCGCTGCAGCGGCTTCTCGGCTGCGTGAGGTCCACTGATAGCCCCGTCTATTCCATGCGCATGGGAAACCCCACTGCATACGCACAGCACCGAGCCAGCACCGGCCATTGCTGCCACTGAAAACGGGACAGGGCAGCCCTGCCTGCCACACTGGAAAAAAATGCTGAGCTGCGGTGGGCGCACCCCCGGCACAGCCGGGCCCCTGCACTGCCGCTGCAACCCAGGGACAGGGCGGGGGCAGCCTCCACCTGCCGCAACCCGGGGATAGGGCGGGGCAGCCCCCACCCGCCGGGGAGGTGGGGGGAGGGAAAAAAACGGTTTTAGCTCCTAGGACCTTTGTTTTTCAACCTACAACAATAGATGATATCAATCTGCTTCTGATGAAAGGTGTGTTGCTAGGCTAATATAAGTATTATAAAAGCCTGTTCTTCTTTCTTCCTGGTTGGTAGTGCTACCAAGTTAATCATCATAATTTATACTGTAAACTGCTTTCTGTCTTAAATTTTCCTTTAAACTGAACACCCTTGACTTTGGAGGCCTTTTTTAGTTACTGAATATCAGCAATGTTAAGTGCCTGTGAAAAGGTTTTCCCATGTAACACATAGAATCCAGTGTACTGTAAAGCATAACAGTATCAGATGATGTCATTTTTCTTAATTTTTTTCTTGAAAAAACATGATACCTATAAACAACATTTTAAGAAAGCAAGCATTTCTGTATAAATTTTTAGAATAGTGTTTGCTGTTCTTTTTCCTGCTTTCTCATATTTGCTTTCCTTTAAAATCATGGAAAACGATTTCCTTCATAGATGCTGTAATATTCCATTTCACATTGATCTCCCTCATATTTTGACTAGAGCCAAAACTGGCATGGCTTATTGTGTTTAATAGGAACAAAATCATCATCTTCATTACCTCCTATTTCTGTCATGCCCAAACGTTTTTGTTTCTGTATAACACTGTCCACAGATACTTGTGCTTCACTGGGAGTAATGGTTGTTCTATTGCTGCCATACACTCAGCCAAGTGGAAGCAAAATTTGATCTTTTCAGAAACACCTGAGAATAGGAATGAACAGATGCCTCCAAACCAAATTGTTGAATAGATGCTTTGTGTCTTTAGCAGGCCTTGGATCATGTCCTGTTATTGGCAGATATAAGTATTAATAATCTTAACATCTTCATTTAAAGGTTGCATTTTTTTTTTAAACTTTTGCATTCATAAAATCTGACAGTATTATTTCTGGTAGCAATAAAAAATAGGTACAACAGCATAGGACAGAACCTAACATTTTTTCTTCCCTTCTGTTCTTGCTTATGCTTAGAAGGAACAAGTAGAGATGAAGTTAAATCAGTGTTAATATCCCACAGGCACAGCTGAATTACATTAGAATTATTAGAAGAATGTCATCAAAATTTGTTATTCTAGCAAGTAGAGGAGCTGGATTAAGTCAATGTGCAGAAAGATTAGGGTTTCCAGGATAACTGGTGTTGAGTACAGGTCCATGACAAGGAGGAGCTTAGGCGGGTAAGGGAGTAGGACAGAGCTGTGCAGAGTCTTGAATGCAGAAGCACAAACCTGCTGCTTTAGTGGGGCAGCTGCTAAAGAGAGGATCCAACGTGAATAAATTCGCAGCGAGCTTAATCCCTAAACAAACTGAGTGGATGGGATCTGCCTTCAGAAGTCTCCAGAGCTGACTGTATCTCCATATTTAGTGTTCAGGGAACCAGGGAGGACTGTTCAACTAAGAGTTTAAAATTGTAAGAACAGATTAAAATTCAAAGTTATAGAAAATTGATCCCAAATCATCCCCATACCTCCCTAGATTTCCTAGTCTGTTTTTCTGATATTCAGCAGTCTTATGGGGAAATAGAGTTAATTCATATTCATAAATTCCCCATGGATGAAATTGGAGCTATGAGATTTTTTTTTTTCATTTGGAAAATGTTCATTTTAGATAATCAAAAAATTTTGAGTGAGAATTAAAGCAATGATTCCCTGGTTCCTGGCCTGGTAGTGGTCACGAATGTGCAGCCAGACAGCAGTTTTTCTATGGTAAATGTTATATTTTTTAATTTTTTACCCTCAATTAAAGGCATTTTTTTCTGCTAAAACAGGTTTTGTAGGAACAGACCTTTTATTTTCTGCAAAACACTCTCTGTGTGTTATTATTAATATTTATGATGATTACAGCATATCAGACAGGTGGCCTTGTGTGATCAACATTAACTTTTTATATTCCTTTGACCTTCTCTAGACTGGACAAACATTTTTACTCTTGATCTTCCAATCATTTAAGAAATCTGGGCACAGATAATTTAGAAGAATAAAAGAGCTCAAGTGCAGGATTTTTACAGCATTGCCCCTATCTATTGATTAATTCTGTTTCATCCCCATAATAGAGTTAGTGCAGCTAGGTAAGCATAGAGAAATTGTTCTTTCCTTTCAAGAGGAATGTCAAAACAATAAATAGATTAGTCATACCAAGCATATTAATTTGTGATAACCTTGATGTATGCAATCATTTAGGATTCAAACATTTATCTGTGGGGAAAAAATACCACCATTTTTATTTGCTGCATTGAAGTTCAGTGGAAGAAAATGCTGTTAGGCATCTCAAAATCCTCTGCATAGTGGCAGGCTTTTAAATGCAATGAGATATCCGCAGTACATTTCCATATTAATCAATAAAATGAAAGGCAAAAATCAATTTTGTCTGTGCAACTATGTGTGACACCTCGCTAAGAACTGTTCCATTGGGATGGATTCATGCCAGCAAAGATGGTCATAGGTTGATTGTTTATTTATGGCAAGGAAAGGCATAAAGCCATCTTACTGGCAAAGTAGCAGGAAAGATGTTACTCACAGGATGTCAATTCAAAAACCTAGCATTGACACCTGGGTATTTCAGACTTTAGTAGCAATTGTGGCTTCCCACATAAAACAGAGCAAAGATTTTCTTTGATTCAGAGGAAATAAAGACTGAATTTACCAAAGGAAATGAGGATCATCCAGATATTATCTGAAAAGATGACAACACTAAGGAATTTGCCATATAGTCTTGGAATTAACAAGGTATCTTTAATGTAACATTAAGAAATTAATAAAATGTGATCATCTAGTTTCATATTCTGCATCTGTTTTCCTTTTCTCTTTTCCTAAGCAATGAATCTTAACACATCCCCATGTCACCTGCAGTTTGGCTGGCCACTATTACATCCTCTGGTCAGTCTTCTAATTCAAGATTTTAGAATGTTACATTATGACTTGTGTTGTATTTTAAAGCTTACATTTATCACTTCTTCTGCAATGCAGTATCCAAGATGTTATTTCACTGTAGATTTATTCATAAATATAAACATGTTTTCTTTGGTGCTCTTTTCCTTCTCTAGTTATTCCAAATATTCAGTGTGAGTTTTTGTGATGATTGCTAAACCAATTTCATGGTAACATGAACTGAAAAGCTTGGTTTTGAGTGACACTGGTCATCCCAGAACCCTTCATTGCTAAAATATGTTGGGACTTACTTCTTTCTTGTTTATCTTCATTACTTGGTTACATTTCATTGCTCAGTCATTCAGTATCATGAGGTCCTTCTCAGAATTTTTAGTATAGTCTTCATCTTTACTCTCCTGAGCAGTAACACCAAGTGTGTTTTTTCACCTTACTGTTTACATCCAATCCCAGATTGTTTATGAAAAGATTGCAACAGGAAAGTCTAGGCATAGGATCCTGCGGAGTTTGTTAAAAACCTCTTCGCAACAGAAGTTATCACAATCTAAGCTTGCTACAAGGGACTCAGACTGGAAGCTTGACTTTTAGATAGGTCAAATTATTTGAAGCCCAACCACGGAAGAACAAAAAAAGTCTGCATTAGGAAGGGACCTGTGGAGACCCTCTTTCAGTTGAAAGCAGAGCCCTAGATAAAGTTTTTCAGAGCTCTGCCAAGCCAAGTCTGAATGTTTTCAGCAAGAGAGATTCCTCCACATCCTTGGCTGACCAATTCCAGGCTTTAATTTTTCATGTAGTGATTTATTTCCTTATACCCAAACAGAAAACTGTCCCTGTTTTGTCTCCTCGAGCTATTCCATGAGAAGAGGGTTTCCCCATCTTCTCTGTACCTACCCTTTAGGCACTTAAAATTTGTGAGTTCTCCACGAAACAATAAGAATGTAGGTCTGTTAGGTTTAAACTGGATTTTTGCAGAAGACATTAAAGTCATAGATACCACCACTCTTATTAGCAGAAAGATAATGAAAGATGGAAACTTTTTACAAGGGCACAGAGTGACGTGGCAAGACGAAATGGCTTTAAACTGAAAGAAAGTGTGTTTGGATTAGATTTTTACAAAATTATTTACTGTGAGGATGATAAAGCACTTGAACAGGTGGTCCAAAGAAGTGGTGGATGCCCCATCCCAGAAGNGAAAACTGTCCCTGTTTTGTCTCCTCGAGCTATTCCATGAGAAGAGGGTTTCCCCATCTTCTCTGTACCTACCCTTTAGGCACTTAAAATTTGTGAGTTCTCCACGAAACAATAAGAATGTAGGTCTGTTAGGTTTAAACTGGATTTTTGCAGAAGACATTAAAGTCATAGATACCACCACTCTTATTAGCAGAAAGATAATGAAAGATGGAAACTTTTTACAAGGGCACAGAGTGACGTGGCAAGACGAAATGGCTTTAAACTGAAAGAAAGTGTGTTTGGATTAGATTTTTACAAAATTATTTACTGTGAGGATGATAAAGCACTTGAACAGGTGGTCCAAAGAAGTGGTGGATGCCCCATCCCAGAAGTGTTCAAGGCCAGGTTGAATAGGGAGGCTATGAGCACCTTGGTCAAGGGAAAGGTGTCCATAGCCATGGCAGGGGAGGTGGAATTGGATAATCTTTAATGTCCCTTCCAACCCAATCCATTCTATGATAGGATTCTCTTATATGGTTCTATATTATGCAAAGATTAGATGCTGCTAAAGGGTGAAGTTACTCTTGAAATAACCAAAAGTTTCTTGAAATGAACTTCTTATGAAAGTAAAATATGTGTCACTTTTCAAGAAGAGATAACGGACAGCTTATTAATTATGTTTTTTAAAAATGCACCATAAATTCTGCCAAGGTTGGAAAAAGCTCTACTGGACAAAATTTAGAACCTTAAGTAGGAAAGAAAATAAAAAACAGTGTAGAAAATATATTCACTGTAAATTCTGCATTTGAGGAGGCACTTGAAAAAATATGTCAGGGCTGACATGGGAAATATGAATTATAAATCAGTTGTGATGAAGGGGATAAGGAAATCATGCATTGAGGGAATTGAGGTAGTTTTCTGAGTCAGACATATGGGCCAAAAAGGACCTCTGCAAAACAACACTAATAAGGTCCAGCTCTAAAAGTTTATTTAGTTCTAGAAACCATAATACCAAACAGCTCTTTTAAAGGAAATAAAGAAATCATGAAAAGACTTGAGGAAGTTACTTATGAAAACAGAGTAAGAAAAATAGCATGGAAAGTATGACTGAGCATAAACTAAAGGACATAATAAATGTCTACATATATCTGAGGGATGTAAAAATCAAGAAAAGAATAGAACTGTTTAAGACTATAGGAAGCTTATTAGAAATAGGTGAGTAAAATTAAGCAGCAGAAAAAATACACCACATAACTGTACAAATATTCTGATAGCAATATACAGCAGACAATGAATAACTTTCTTAAAGAAAGTGGGCAGGATGTAACAAAGCTGTTTTAAAATTTGTCTGCACAGATCTCTAGAGAATTTATACCATGGGTAGTAATTCTGCATGGGCAGTGGAATGGCTGAAAAGATATCTGAGGTTCTAATGTCTGTAACTTAGCCAAGATAATGAAAGCTTGGAGATTTTTACTGAGGAAAGGATGCATTAAACAGAAAATTTCAGGCTACGATTTGTTGTCTTCAACCACGACACTGTCCAAGTGAATAGCTAAGTATTGCAGAGAAACAGCTTTGAAAGGAGAGCTATTGGCAACCTGAGAATAGCAGAGTTAGGTAGGGTGGTTCTCCAGCAGGTAAAATTTTGAGCCTCCTCACAGCAGGAAAAGAAATTGAAATAGAGTCTTCCACATCTTGATTGGACTGTGTGAAGGTAGACACCTTCACAAGTGCATCCTTGTCCACTGGCCCTTTGAAGAGCTCTGTGCTCTAGGAAGATATGAAGAAATTATAAACACAGAAGGGATGAGAGGGTGAATGGGTTCCTGTCAGACTGATGATGTGGCAGTTCAATAGGGAAATGAATGCAGACTCCTTTATCCACACCTCTTGAACCAACTCCCTTGAACCATGCCCTGCACCTCAAGACCAATTAGACTCTGCAGCCAGACCTAAACCCTTCACCAAGTGTCCAGGTCTTTCCTGCTGTTGGTCTCCTACTTGCCACATCATCCATCAGCTTGAAGTTTGCTAGCAGGACACTATACACACACAGAGAATACACAATGTAGCACAACCATGCTATTGTTCTCAGCCAGAAAATGGTAAAGAATATAGAGTTTAATAAGGATATAGAGCAGACTGTGGTGATCAGGCAGCACAATACTGCTGACCAGCAGTATTTCCAGATGGCCTCTTTCATATGCCCTATTCCCCCAATTTTCCCATGTTTGTTCCTCAGCTTACCTTATCTCTTTCTTTGCCCTTGTTTTCTCCCATGTAAACAGCTTATCCCGGGTACCTTTTGCCATTGCTCCTTCTTTTGTTCAACTGCCTATACTGCTGATACTTTTTACCTCCAGAAAAATCTCACTGCACGTCCAGAAGTTACTCATGTTTTGCTCAGGCAAGGACTAGTCATTTGCCTGCATACCTTCACAAAGGAGCTTAACTGGACAGTGATAACTGAATATCCCAATAAAACTACTGCATGAGTGCAAATGTAAGTTTTAAGAAAAGTACCTTCTTCCATTAAAAAAAAAAACAAACCCCAAAAAAATAGGATGTAGAAAACATAATGTTATTATGCTGAAGCTTAATGATAGTCAGAGAGGAAATCTGTCAATTTAGCCTTTAAATGTGACATACAGTTTTACTTTCCTTTTCCTGATTTTCTTTTTACTAAGTCGGAATGTAGCAGTGAAAGTTTTGGCAGAGTATTACAGGGATGTATTTCCACTGTTATTGTATTTGTAAAAAGTCAGTATGTACCCATATTTCACTTTTCAATTTTTAGTTTTTAATTTGTTTCATTAGTTTTCCATCTAACGCTCCAAAGATTTTATGACCACTATTTATATTTAGTGTCATGATGGAAAACTCACTGAGTTTTGCCTACATGATCTAGTAAATACAATCCAAACTCCTGCCTCCCCCTTGGTCAGAAGGTTGGGAAGCTACCAAATGATCCCTGACTTGCAGCCCAGCGTATCAACAGTTATATCCTTTTCTAAAACAGGCATTGCTACTCTCAAGGTCATAGTCAACCGCAACAAATTGCTCACTCTGTTTACAACTGATTAATTGTCAATCCATGGGCTTGTTCATAGACAAATCCTTTGACACTTCCCAAATAAAAATTTATCCTTACATCCTTTTATCAGCAACTATGTGAACAAACACTTCACGATTTTCCATAAATAAGTGCAAGACCACATATGTGAGACTAGGAAAAATAGAAAAATCCTAATAGGAAATTTAAGGTAAGATCTTCCACCTTTTTTTTTTGAAAACAAAATATACCTTAGAAGTTTGCAAAGGAAATGCAATTTAGTACTCCATCATTCTTTGTCTCTGGAAGAAACATCTATAGAGACTATATCCATAGATGCTTTTCTGGATTTCCCCAGGGAAAGCTCAGCCACTGCTGGAATCTCACTGATAATTTTGAAGTAGAAAAGCAGTAGCTAACAGACACCCAAAAAATGCCCTTCCTTATCAGCCTCCTGAGTCTTTCCTATAAGATCCTTTCATTTTCTTGCTGATAGAAAGGTATCAATAAAAAAGGAGGCACTGCTTGTTCTTACAAGGACTTTATATTCGGTCCAGTTTTAGGTTTTTTTCTCATTTGCAGATGTCTCAGTGTACTTGACCCTGCTCCATTTATTTCAATCTGGGATTTACTAGGAAGTTTCCTGGGAAACTGCCATGAAGGAAATGTAGCATAAACAGGAAGACACAACTTTTGGTATCAAGAGAAGTCAAAATGACAGTGGCTTGATGCAGTTCCTAGGAAACAGAGGCAGATTTTTGTCTATTTATGCTATTAGTATTTCCTTTATTTTGCCTGGAGATGATTGGGGCTCATAAAGCATCACCATACCTTGAAATTTACGTCTCAGTAAAATGGCACCTATAAACTTAAAAAATAAATCTCTGAAGTAAAATGAAAAATTCTGCAGGATCTCTTTCTTAAAATGAAACAATGTCCTTCTAAAAGCCAAATACCTATGGTATTTCTTGATATGGACAAGAGAATACAAAATAGCTAAAGGTTGCTGCTGTGCTCAGACAGCAGAAATATTTTGAGGTCCCTGGGACTAGAACCTTGGATTCTAGTAGACATGGACATTTTACTGCACTGGGAAGATCCCCACTCCTGTTTTGAACAACACACATCTAGGAGAGGTCAAAAGTCAGTGCCACTGACAGTGAATCTGGTGCCATATGCTCTGCACTTTCTCAGGACTGTTTGCAAGCCTATGTCCTCAAGTGGGAAATCAGTCATGCTTATTGTTTCCAATTCCCTAACAAACCCACAATGCAAGAATTACTTACCTAAACTGAGATCCTGATCCACTCACCCTAGCTGGAAACCAGATGCCAGCTTTTTGCCAAGTGCTGTAGTATATGAAGAGGGAAGAAAAGTACTGAACTCATTAAAGCAGATTTTGAAAAATGAAAAAGAGATAAAAATAAAGAACATGTGTAATTAAACAATACAATCTAAGCATATTAACAACATAAAAAAAAGGTCGTCAATTAATCAATCAGTTTTCAGATTTTTATAGCAAAACCAATAATTAAGCTCTAATATTGACTATCTGAGCTGATTGAGAAATTATTAAACCCACTCAGAGTCACACTGAACAAAACTAGGCTTTCTTCCAGTTCAAGGGTCTACTCTTGAGAATTAAGATTTCAAGACTGAGGCATATAGATTTTCTTAACTTCATTTTGAAATCTTTCCAGCTTCACATGTAGTAATATTAACAACATTTTTAGGAGAAAAAAATACTTAGGACAAAAGTATTGTGTTTGTTGATACATGTTTATAGATTTAAAGAGCTACAGTCTGGTAAGGACTGTTACAACATTTTGACAGTCTTGTCATAAAGCTCAGATCATTACATTTCATCTGATTTTCACTATATTCAACCTAACAGCTTCCATTTCCCTCACAGAATAG
Organism: Neodrepanis coruscans; assembly: GCA_013400695.1. Taxonomy (NCBI): domain Eukaryota; kingdom Metazoa; phylum Chordata; class Aves; order Passeriformes; family Philepittidae; genus Neodrepanis; species Neodrepanis coruscans. Next base: position 11,244 of record VYZS01000098.1, on the reverse strand, counting down.
CTGGTATGTATATATTGTATGTATTCATACAGAACTGTACAAATGAATAATAAGGTTTAGTAATGGAATGAGGGTTAGGTTTGGTAAACAAAAGGATTCAACCTAATGAGCTGAGGAAATATTTTCCAAGGGAGCAAACCTTAAATACTATAGGGTTTTTCTTTCTAAAAATCAATGTTAAGGATGAAAAAAATCAGTCTTAATTTAAATCTGAGGGCTAACTCAAAAAATTAGTAGACTGAAGCTAATTAAATCCAGTAGTAATTATGTTCCCAAGGGGCCTACAGAATTGCCAAAATAGGACTATAATAAGTTCTTCCAGGCTTCTCTCAATCTAGGGCTGTCAGGTATCATCTGGATACGTTTGATTTAATGTTACAAACAACATGACGGTTAGAGAAAAGGTAGAAGGAAAAGCTCAGTCAGATAGAGGCGAAGCAAATCATTTTGTCATTCGTAGAAATGGCACTTGCTCATCCTCTTTTGCTCAACTGAACTTGCAGTAATCCTACTAGAAGGAGACAGGTGTAACCCAGCAGCCTGGTCACTGCTAAGTCAGCCATGGCCCCACACAGCTGCTGAAGCTGATGACAAAATGAGTCCTCAGTCCATCAGTCCTAGGTCTGTTTAGTACTTTTTGAAGCTTAAATCTGATATATAAAGAAGAGAGCATATGAAGATATTTGTTGATCGTGTTAAAACTGCAAGTGGCACCTGCTTAAATCTAATTAGATGCTGATTAGTTTTAATGCTAACATACAAGACAAAGGTCAAATATGATGTTCAAAGGTGTAGTATAAATCCAGTTTATCACATGACTATTGCCGCAGATATTGTAATAAATTTACAACTGTGTGTAGACAAATACACATGATGTATGGCAAAATCTTTTTTATATAATTTCCGTACATTTGCTTGGTTTTTACTTGTTAATGAACACCAAAAGATAAAATTATTTTGGAGAGGTGTTCTAATGTAAATAAAGCAAACTTTTTTTTTAATCCAAAACATACAAAGATACAAAGATTTCTGCATACCACTTGCAATCATGGTTTGAAAATGTAGCAAAGCAAACATGGGTTATACCTATATGCTGTGGCAGAAATCCAATATTCATCTGCTGTTCATATTGCAAGAAAATGAGATCATGAAGGTCAGAAAGAACAGCTGCTTTAATTATAACACCCTGATGCATCATATCGAATCAAAGTTTTCATCATGTCACACAAGCTCTAGGATCATACCCCAGGGATTCATTTCTATCATCCAGCTTTTTCTTGGGAAGGAGATTACATAAGCACACTCCAGAGCACTGGTTGCTTTGAGTGATGAGATGCTGTGCAAAATTTTACCCCAAGCTCAATAATTCTATGTCAACTAATGTTAATCTAACTATTACAGTTTTTATTCCTCTTTTTGTGGTGGCAGCATTAGGGGAAGATATTTTTGACAGCTGTGAAGCTGCCTTGCAGGCTTCATAGTCCTGCTGTCACACATCCCCCCAGGCTCCTGTTCAGGGAGTACTTGGTATCCACACCTACAGCTGGCAATGCTAGTCTGCTTGAGGCACCCGAAGGTATCCCTTCTTTAAGGGAATGGCTGCTTTTTGTTTTAACAGATGCTATGCTTCTGGTAGCGGAGAGATTAGAAGGACCATTCAACATTGAATCAGTCATGGATCCTATTGATGTCAAGATTTCTGAAGCCATCATGAACATGCAAGAAAACAGCATGCAGGTGTCAGCAAAGGTACTGTGAGTCATGCCTTCTCTGTTGTTGAATGTCACAAGCCAGGGGGGAAAACATCTCCACCAATTTTTCTGTCTAGTCTCTAAGAAAAATTGTCCAGACCACCAGAAATTGCTTTTCCTTGTTCAGCAGTTCACCAGACTGCCTTTGAATTCTTCATCTAGTTAAACAAGCCCAAACTTTTCTAAAGGAAGAGAGAAAGCTACCTTTTATTAAAATTTGAATTAATAGTTGTAAGAGATTTAAGGAAAATAGAGAGTGTTGAAAATCAGCAGTAATTTTGTATGCAGTATCCTGCAGAGTACACCTGGTAACTTCCACTCGTGTCTCATCTGCGATTTTCGGTATTAACTTTCAAACACATTTTGATCTATCTAGGTCAGAGTGAAGTACAATGTGTTTGAGGTGAATACACAAAATGTTCCGTTTAACCTCATTTAATAGCCACTCAAGGGAAATATTACATTGGACAGTCTCTGATTACCAGACCTCAGTTTGATAGAGTTTTGTCTGGATTCTGACACAAAGATAAACAGAGCTAATGATACTGGCTTCCTCCTTTCCATTTTTAATGTGTGTGTGTATACACAGATCACCACCACCTCTGAACCCGATGTTAATAAGATCTTTTGAATTCAGTAGCAGGTGCCATTGAGCCAATAGTCAACAATTAATGGCTCTGCCTTAATATTCATTAGTGCACTGTGGCTGAAATTCTAAAGTCAACAGTTTGCCAAGTTCTCTACATTAGGAGTTTCTGTCTCGCATTTAATTCCCAGTAGTCAGTTAGGCACTGGCCAGACTGCCATCTGAGTCACTGAATTTCCTTTGCATCCAAGGAAGGTGCTGTAGCTGGGAAAAATGTGAAGACAAAAAGACAGGAGGCTGAGGTTAATATTTTTCCTGCCAATCAAAATTTAGATGCTTTTTATGGCCCCAGTGCTGCAGGTTGCTACGGTTTTCTTTCAAGATGTTTTTTACTTTCAACCTACGTGACATTTCTTAGATTTTAAAAGCAGAGTACATCCTGCACAATGAGACTTTGTTCTGGCAGCAATGATCAAGGCGTTTAACAGCCAAATTCTCTCAAATATTTTGAGAATTAAAGGCTAGCTTCAGCAAACTCAGCCCTTACCCAGCAAAAAATATTTTCACTGAAAACTCACCCAAGACCCAGATGTACATCATTTTCCTTTTTACTTGTTTAGTTTTCACGTTTTTTCCATTAGCTGGGAAGATGCATCTCCTGCCAGAGTCCAATGACATCTTCACATGAGCTCATCTCACTACTCGTTTGTAACAGGGCAGACTGTTTCTCCTGCCCATCACAAATATTTGCTGTAAAGATTAACAGCAAAGCCATTTCCAACGCAAATTTTTTTCCTCTAAGAGAAACCTTAGCCAATCATTTCTTTAAATCTTGTGGAACAGAAAAGAAATTATATTAATAGAATTTACTTTATTATATTTTCATAGATAACAGAGCTGTCTATCCATGAGAGACCTTTCTATGTATTGGTGTAGACCATCATTCTCCTGAACTGTGATTTCCTTGATCTCCTAGCTTATATCAGTCTTTTTTCGGGTCACATTCTTTTAAAAGAAGTATAAGAAGGCAAAGTATTTGGGTTTAGTGCTGTATTTTCTATGCCATGTCAGATCTGTAGAGATTATATATAAGCAGACTTCAAATCAGTCCCCCTTATACATACTGACCACTTATAGCTTAGTGAAAATGACAGATACCTTATGAGATGTAATGGGGTGTATGGAATGCAATTGCAGACCTAATGTGGGAGAAAAGCCATGCTTGTCAATTATTCTGAGATGCTGCTCAGAAACCTTCAGGCAGGATGTTGAAATCATTCTATTTTCTGCTTCTTCAGACAATTTAGTGTCTTGTATTTGACTGTACCCACTGAATCATATAGGAATCATAGCTATTTTTCCACAAGTCAGTCAGTGTCTTTTTACAGTGGGAAAATGATAATGCATTAATAATGTTATGCCTGCAACACCCACATACACATAGATTACTTTTCACCACTGACATGCATCCTTTTTAACCTAAAAATCTGCTTGATGTCCAGGAGAATGGTCTTTGCTGTATTCAGTAGAATTTTGGTCAATGTTGTATGATGTTGTTTCTCTTTTAAAATGAGTGGGAAAATGCTTCCTCAAGGAGCTCTCACTTTCTCATCCTCTTTGTGGGCAGAAGACCCAGAGTTCATTTAATCCAAACTCCATACGCTCCTGTTTGAAATATTTATATAAAATTTCTCTATTCCAAAAGTCATTAATATTAACTTGCAGTATCAATTTGTCTTTGTATCACAAAATTACATTTTGTATTATACCAGCTGCAATTATATATTGAAGTTTATTTGAGAAAAATAGATTTTTGATATAGTGCAGTGACTGTACATTTCTGTGCATATGGAGGCACAATTAAGTGAGCAACAGTGTACATTTTCCAACCTAATCACAGAATCACAGAATTAACAAGGTTAATCAGAAAAGACCACTGCGATCATCCAGTCCAAACTATTACCTAACATCATCCCATCAATAATAAGTGTATAAAATAAGTAACAATGCATGCTCTTGTGAATGAAGTCTTAGACATCAGCAGAAAAATACAGCATGAACCTTCTAAGTCTCCATTTTTATGGTTTGGCTCAGCATTCTTCACTTGATATAGTACTGAAGGTCTTATCCAATATATTTTCACTATAAATATGCACTTTCTGTTTAACACTATTTTTCTGAGAAATAGTCTTCATGGTTACAGTTATACTAATAAATAAAAGGGGGACAAGGACCAGTGCTAGATCTTGAGGCCAAAGTGTCACAGCCTGATTCATTTCTATAATGCTGAGAACTGCCTTCTCTGGAGCTGTTTCATTCTGCCAAGAGCAAGTTGGAGCAGTCCAAGCAAAAGCCAATGAGTTAACAATTAATCAGTACAGACAGTCAAGGCTTATTGCTTGAGTTTACTCCTTGTCTTTCATTTCCTTAGAAGGCACAAACACTCTATCTTCCACTCTTGATGGGTGCATGCCAATATTGAGATTGAGAATTATAGAGGTGCCACATGTACCTCTTCTATCTTTGTACTTCCAAGCAAGGACATACAGACCCAGCCACATCCCAGTATCTGTCACTGAATGTCGTAGTTTTCCCACTCGGAGGTGTGCTACTGACAAGAGAGACCCAATAGAAGCAACACACACAAAAAAAAAAAAACCATGGTTGATTTTACACACACAGAAAACCAACAATAAAACGCAAAAAAAAAGACAAATTAAGCTCTTCCGGGGCCAGCGGCTGATGTGGGGAAGCGTTAGGGTAGCGCTGGGTCTTTACCAGAGCCTCCTGAAAGACACCGTAAAAATTAAAGGATCCCTGCCCCTACCCTCCGCCTCCCAGATAAGGAAATACCACCGCTGATGGAAAGATGTGGTCCTCAATCCATGCCGCTGTCGCTGGAGTCGCCAATCAGCCCGCGCCGCTGAAAACCTCGGCGCTGAGGCGAGCAGAGATGTTCTCCCGACCAGCTCCGTCCAGAAAAGAGAAAGATGGCCGCCGCTCTTGCTCGTTTATAGAGGACCAATTTCGCACAGGCACGGGCCTGCTGGGCACGAACTGTTCCTCGGATTGGATGGTCAACAGCTAGTGGGAGGTTCCGCTACAAGCTAAAATGGCAGCTCAACCACGTGGTTGACCCCAGGCCGGGAGATGCGGTTCCCCCGTGGTCCTGCCTGGCATCGCGGGGGGTCCCAGCACTGCCACCAGGCCACCCTGACCCGTGCCAACCCGGCTGCTTGCCGCAGCATCTCCTCCGCCGCGTGAGGTCCACCGATAGCCCCCTCTATTCCATGCGCACGGGAGACCCCACCGCGCACACGCAGCGCCAAGCCAGCACCGGCTGGCGCCACCACCGGAGACGAGACAGGGCAGCCCTGCCCGCCACACCGAAAACTGATGGGAAAACCATCGAGCTGCAGCGGGCGCACCCCCGGCACAGCCGGGATCCAGGCCACAAAATGTCCGCTGGGCCCCCACACTGCCGCCACAACCCAGGGACAGGGCAGGGGCAACCCCCGCCCGCCCGGGGGGCCAGTGCCAGCCCGGCCCGGGCTAGCAAGGGGCACCGGGACAGAACAGCCCCACCCCCACTGGCTCCTGTGCTGCTGCCAGCACTGTGCCTGAGCACAGCCGTGCAGGGGAACCAGCCCAGGAATGGGGAAGGCAGCAGCCGCATGTGGGGGACACAACCACACAGGGGACACAGCCGCGGTGAGGACCAACCCCGTCCCCAGCCGCATAGGAGCCGGCGGGCCCACACCGTGGTGGAGTGGCCCCGCCCCGACTTGCTGCCGTCCCCACAGCAACCCACCTCAAACACACAGGAGAGACAGTTTAACACAGCCCCGATCCCCCCCCTGCCTCTCAAAAACCTTCAAAAAACCTTCAAAAAAGCCCTAAAAACAGCCCTTTCCCCGTCCCTAAAAACAGAAGGGAAAGACAATGGGGGGAGGATAAAAAAACGGTTTTAGCTCCCAGAACCTTTGTTTTCAACCCACAACACTGAATAAAATGGAGCATCTCTAGGCCAGTAACTTTTCTTGCTTGTGTGATGATTGTGGTTGATTCTTCTAGCACAGTTCACATTAACCAGGTGGTAGTATTATGGTGAGATACAATTCATCCTGAGGCTGCAATGTTTCTCTGCTTTCTTGATATTTCTCTGCAGTTTATATTCAGCATGGCAATCTATAAAATCTGACCCCAAATCTCTAGGCTTCATGTCTGCTTACTTTGTACGTCTCTGATGTTCCTTAGTGACAGCCACATAAGGTACTTATTTTGTCTCGAGGAAAGACCCGTTCTTGTCAAAGAAGGAGCAATTGTATAGAAAGTCAGACCCCAAGGCTGAAGGCCTTTTTACTAGAGAAATCTACGCGCTTTGAAGTTTCCCTTCTCAAAAAAAAGACAAGGACTAAAGATCAAAAATGGCTTCCACAGATTTATTATCTAACACCTGCAGCCATTCTTAGGGAGTACCTTCTGCAAACCAAACCCCCACAGAGTGCAGAACAATCAGCCTGGGCTGCCTGAGATGCCTCCCAAGACATGGGTGTCTTTTAATAGACTTCGTAATCTGAATCTACCCAAACTACAGTGGTGTTCTCTGAAGATTGCCTGTAGCAGAAGTCAAGGTACAATGAATTTACCTTGGATTTCTCTATATAATATCTGAGATAGGTTATCTTCTTTATGGAAATCTTATTGTCATTCACCAGTGACACCTTTTTACTATTTGAACAATATAGTGCTAAACTCAGCACTCAGTAACATGTTGATTATTTCTCAGGCAAAATTTTTACATTTGGTATATTGTTTCCCAAGGCTCAGTTCATATCCAAGGTTTAGTTATAGCATACATTTACCTTATTCTCACTTTCATTCTCCCTGAGGTAATACAGGTAGTCATATTTAGAGAGTCATAACATATAAATTCTCATTTCAATCTTGGCCAAAAGAAGCATGTTTTGAGGGCCTTCACTATTTTCCTATAAGGCTGTCAGTACCATTACCTTTGATTCCTGCTTTAAGTCAAAAAGTAAATTCTACATCTGCTCAATTGTAACAATGTGAACATTTAGTAGTTGACATCTGCAGAGATTGCTCATTCACAGAAAATGGAGGAAAACTCAAAAAACAGCAGAAAGGATGTTATAATATCCAATTTTTTTCAAAACAGAGAAAACTCCTGATCTGTTTGCATCAGTGTAATCACGTCTTCATTGCTACTCAAAACACAACATACTGGACCGTTTTCTGTTTTTAAAACAGTCGAGTTCTATACAGGTATGTTTGACTGCTATGAGTCATTTGGCTGCCATGACAAGATCTTTCCACTTTCAAAAAGTCTATCCCACAGAATCACAGAATTAACTAGGTTGGAAAAGACCTTTGAGATCATCAAGTCCAACCTAGTAACTAACACCATCTCATCAACTACACCACAGCACCAAGTGCCACATCCAGTCTTTTTGTAAACACTTCCAGAGATGGTGACTCCACTACCTCTGTGGGCAGCCCATTCCAATGGCAAATCACTCTTTCTGTGAAGAATTTTTGCCTGACATCCAGCCTAAACTTCTCCTGGCACAGCTTGAGACTGTGTCCTCTCCTTCTGTCACTGGTTGCCTGGGAGAAGAGACTGACTCCCAGCTGGCTACAACCTCCTTTCAGGTAGTTGAGAAGAGCTATAAGGTCTCCCTTGAGCCTTCTCTTCTCCAGGCTAAACAACCCAAGCTCCCTCGGCCACTCTTGATAGGGCTTGTGCTCCAGACCCCTCACCAGCCTTGTTGCCCTTCTCTGGACGTGTTCGAGCATGTCAACATCTTTCTTAAATTGAGGGGCCCAGAACTGGACACAGTACTTGAGGTGTGGCCTAACCAATGCTGAGTACAGGGGAAGAATCACTTACCTGGTCCTACTGGCCACACTATTCCTGATGCAGGCCTGGATGCCATTGGCCTTCTTGGCCACCTAGGCACACTGCTGGCTCATATTTAGTCAGCTGCTGACCAGCACCCTCGGGTCACTTTCTGCCTGGTTGCTCTCCAGCCATTCTGTTCCCTAGAACCTGTAGCACTGCATGAGGTTGTTGCGGCCAAAGTGTAGAATCTGGCACTCAGACTTGTTAAATCCCATGCCATTGGATTCTTCCCATTTATCCAGCCTGTTCAGGTCCATCTGCAGAGCTCTCCTACCCTCTAAGGGATCTACATTTGCTCCCGACTTGGTGTCATCTGCAAACTTGCTAATGGTGGACTCAAACCCCTCATCCAGATCATCAATAAAGATATTAAACAGGATTGGGCCCAACACTGATCCCTGGGGGACCATTAGTGACTGGCCACCAACTGGATGAGGCACCATTCACCACCACTCTCTGGGCCCGGCCATCCAGCCTGTTCTTAACCCAGCACAGAATGCTCCTCTCCAAGCCATGGGCTGCCAGCTTTTCCAGGAGTTTGCTATGGGAGACAGTGTCAAAGGCTTTGCTGAAGTCCAGGTAGATCACACCCACAGCCTTCCCTTCATTCACCAGGTAGGTCACCTCATCATGAAAGGAGATCGGGTTGGTCAGGCAGGACTTGGCCCTCCTAAATCCATGTTGGCTGGGTCTGATCCTTTGGCCATCCTGTAGGTGCCATGTGATTGCACTCAAGATGATCTGTTCCATAATATTACCTGAAACCAAGATCAGACTGACAGGTCTGTCATTTCCCAGATCCTCCTTCTGGCCCTTTTTGTGGATGGACGTCACATTGGCCAGCTTCCAGTCATCTGAGACCTCTCCAGTGAGCCAGGACTGTTGGAGAGTGGCTTAGCAAGCTCATCTGCCAGCTCTTTCATCACCCTAGGATGGATCCCATGTGGTTCCATAGCCTTGTGAGGATCCAAGTGGCTCCCATAACTGAGTTTCCCTTTAGTAAGTCTTAAATCTGCTTTTATCTGAGCTGATGGATGTGTCATTTTAACCTACAGATATAAGATCCTTCTCAGCAATTACTTCAGCTAAATGGATGAATGAGCTCCACGACATAGCAGACTACCTATTCATTATTTATAAAGATGAAATCTTCATAGAACTACATTCAAGGTTCTTCTTAAAATAGTCCATGAGTTTCATATTAAGAAAACCTCTTCATTTATCTGTGTTCTTTCCAGAGCTCTGTGCAGGAAAAATATAATGGCATTTCAAGTAAAAAATCAATGCTATTCTCTCTGAAGATGAGTCAATGGAGCAGTCATATTGAGGCACTCAATTGGAAATGCTGAGCACTAGCACATGGCTAAATAGCAGTATGACTCAAGGCCTCATAGAGAATAAGACATATCTTCTACAAAAATTCAAAACTTTTAATTCTTATGGGAAAAAGTATCTTTTTTTTTTTTACAGTAGATACATCCTAGTCCTAAAGTAGATGCCTCCATTTAGTCAGATCGATAGATGTTATTCTTCACTGGCTCTGTTGACTTGCCTTCATGGCTTGGTTCATATCCCTGACTATAGAGATCTGGTTCATTTCAGCTTTTACTGCAGTTTAGTAGGGAATGGTTTTGAGTTAAGACAGTCTTTACAGATGTCTCAGATATCCAAAGACATCGCAAACTACTATAGATGCAGATAAATGAGAAACTGAAGGAAACTTTTGACCTCCGCTGTCTAAAATGGAATCCATTCTCTAAATTCAGATGAAATGGACTGCACCAATTAAATATAAAATGCATTTTTTAAGCAGAGTGAATTTATGTTACCAATTCACAGTACATATAATGAAACACATGAATATTTTTTCCAAAAATTGAAGCATTTGTTAGTATCAGTTATCAGCTTTACATTTTCTGTTCTGTCATTTAATACCAGGAAGCAAATCAAAAAAAATCTCTTTTGCACTTAAAATTTAGTTACTGAATATTGTATCCTTACTGCATTTCTGCCAGATCATTTAAAAAGTAAGCTATGCTTCTTCTGTAATGTAAAAATTACTATATAGTTTTCACCTCTATTATCACCTGACTGTATGCAAATTTGTTCATACAAAACCACTTGCTACAACTACTTGTATGCAGCTAAGTGCCACAAAGTCTATGTTGGGTTTTTTCTCAGTATATCATAGGAAAGGTGAAATATAAATTACGTAGACTTACAATTGCATTACATAGTCATATAAGTAGCCTAACATATACAGGCAAATTTCAGAAGTGCCCTCACTTTCCTTTTGGATAATTGCCCCTTGTCCTTGTAAGTAAATCCCTGACTGCTTAGTTGAGTAAACAGGATTTCATAGCTCTAAGTAAACAGTTTATGTTTTCAGCATATAACTTGAGTTAGAAGAAATATGAGTAAATATTTGTAATTGATGCCCTCAACATATATATTTAGCCTTTTAAATTGTACAGTATTCTACACAATCATGTATAAATCCTGAACATTACAATCATCTTCCTTGGTTGATTACATTAATTTATTGTCCAGTATTCCTCATGATTAGGGAGACTAGAAACTCTTAAAACAGATATTCTCAAACCAGACCAAACAGTATTCCACTCCAAAGTTAAAAATCCCAACAGTCATACAGCAGCCAACTTGCTGGACTTTTAGCAAAAGCAGACCTGATGATTACGCATATATTTAGTATGAATCAGCTTCTTTCAGCAAATTTTGAATCATTTGGGACTTTTAAATTAACATCAGGAAACCTAAGAGATAGCCAATTGTAATTTATCCTGAAAGAAACAAAAGTCACCCTATCTATGCTTACTTCAGTACAGAACCAGAACCTGCATAAAATCTAAAAGTCTAAAAGTGAAATGTGAATCTTTTTATCACTAGTTCATAATATAACTTGTGAGCTTGTTGTCTTATTTGTCACTGTAGTGTGTTAAGCCTGACTGGATGCCAGGCACCCA
>VYZS01000093.1:1615-77695 GCA_013400695.1 Neodrepanis coruscans | reverse complement strand
TTCTGGCGTGCTCTACCCAGAAGAAATATTTATTAGGAAGAATTCCTGCCTTAGCAGTCAGTCAAGCTTTTCTTATCCAGTAACAAATACTTTTTGGCAAAATAAGCAATTCAGAACCCCACAATACTCAAGGGAGGCTATCTAGTGAATTAATCATTTATAATGAATAAAAAGAAAGTGGTTATGAGAGATATCAAAAGATGCAGTAAAACATGATGGCACTTAAAAGAATAAAAACACAACATTGACCTGACTTGTTTCCATATGGAGACAAGACTGATAATGAAAACAATATATTTCTTTGGTGTAATTCATTTTACAAAGTCAAGTTTCCATAACACAATGAGAATACAGCAAGTAGACTAATCCTGCACAATTTCCAGGGTTTTTTTTCTCTGCACCTTGTGGAATCCTTTGGCCTTTGCCTTTCTGGGCCATGCTATGGCTATTTCTGCCAGTTTTTTGCTGCCGTCTGGTTTCTCTCCACCTCCACTAGGGCAGATATATATCTGGGGCTCACAGATATAGTGTACCTGCACTTGCTAAGCCTTTAATACCAGTTTTTATTATTATTGTTTTCCCCTATCAATATAAATTCAGTAATAACTAATTTCTAATTCTTCATCTCTTTCTCCCCTTGGATCTGAAGCCTCCCTTGGATCAGAAGTGTTGATCTCATGGGAGGGAGGGTCACATAAATATCAAACCTTCACACACAACTGGAGTCATACACTGCCTACCCCAGCAGTCATTATCTCATGGTCAGAACATGGGAATAGCTCCCAGTTATGCTGCAATTTCCTGCCATTCTTTTAGGATGGTTGTAAGAAATAATTCATGTCCTGCATTGAAGCTGCAACTCAAAGAATGGCACCCTCAAAGTGCCCTGTGAGCACAGCCTTACCCAAAGCCTGAAGGACAGAGCTGCTGGGCACAAAGGACACTCTGGGTAAAGCAGATTTTGAAAAGAGGTGCAGATGAGAGAAATTGGTCTCAGAATATTAAAACAAGACAAGAACAGAGAAGAAAAATCAATGTCCCTGGCAGTTTGCCATTGGCAGGAATAAGCAGTGTATTGAAATGAGTATATTCCTGTAACTGCAGCAGATCGAGTTTTCACACTTCTGTCTAGGAGAACTCCTGAACTACAGGAATCTTACAGGAATTTACAGGATCTTAATTCTACTGAGTAGCAGAACTAAACATTTTCTTATTAAAAATTAAAACAAAAATTTAAAGTCTCAAATTTTCACGTATCAATATTGACTCAAATAAAAATAAAAAAACAAAATAAAAATAAAAACTTCTACAATATCAATAATGTGCTCCTTTTAATTGCCTCAGTTCAACTACCATCACTTGCAAGAGGAAAGCCTGAAGTCTTTTTTTCTGGAAACAATTGAAAGATCCTAGACTTTTCGTATCTTTTTTTCCTCCATATTATTTTAAAGGTTGTAAATTAATCAAAACCTGTCTCCTGCTATAACACACTCTGCAAAACAGCAAATCTGGACTGAAACAAAAATCTTCACCCCAATGTTTCCAACCCATATTCCCATAGAGGGGTTTCATGGATGACAAAGAGATTGCCCTGCCTATTTCCTTCATGAGGCAGGTAATAAGCAGAACACAGAAAGCCCAAAGGACAGGGATTTTATTCCCAGTCACCCTGGATTTCAGGCCAATTACAAAGATAAGTCACCAGTACATGATATGTTTCACTGGAAAAGCGTCGTCTTTTTTAGGGATTCACATTGACTGTAGAAATCATCCTGCACAGGAACATGAACTTCATTCTGCTGAATTATTTTGTTATCAACAGCTTAGGATTCACTGGGAGCCCTAAAGACAAGCCAAGAATTAATTGTCCTAGTTTTTCAGTAATTGTAATAAAAAGACAAGACCCTGATCCAAAGTATTTACAATCTAACCAGAACTGAAAACAGCAAGGAAACTCTGGACAAGTATTGATGACTATAAACAAAAGTAATCTCAGGAAACCAGAAGTCTATTGCAGTTGATTTTTGTGCATATGAAAACAGAAAGCTCAGTTTATTTTGGGGTGCTTCTAAGGAGGGTCTCCAAAATGTGAAGGAGGCAGAAGTGAGAACATAAAGGTACTAGAAATTCATTGAACAATGTGACAGAGTCACACCTTGGATCTAAAAGAGGGGAAAAAAAATGAAGGAAAAGACATTAGAAATAAAGACACCAGAAAGCAAAAGAAATCAGGAAGCACCTATATAGTGAAATAAGTGGTCAAAGGAGAAAAGGAAATTTAAGGAGTGAACTGGAAGTGGTACAAGGATTGCTGGACTTGAGATGGGCAACTGCTCACTCAGAGAACTTCAGCTGTTTTGCTGAGGAGAGAGCAGAAGGGATGGGCACAGCCCAGTGTGGGATAATTCTGAAGTCAGAGAACATATGCTTTGAGTTTAATCCAACTGCAGAGTTCTGGCAAACATGCTGCATTTATAGAGGCAAATACATAAACTTCAATTTTTTAGCAGCTGTGCTGCCCTTTAATCCCTCAGACCCCGAAGTGTTGTACACTTGTACCCCTCTCACTCACCTCCAGAAATCACATCACTTAGAAACGCTGGGCGGTTCTATCTGAAGCCAACTAACAGCTCCTGCCCACTGGAATTTTGTTTGAGGTATACTGTTATTTTCCACTAGTTCTGCCCATTTTCCTCTTAATCAAACACATATTGAAGTGTCTTCCTAGGAAGGCTGAGCCATACCAGCAGGAACTAAGACTGTCTAGTTCAGCTGGCAAAATTCTCCCTAGGAATTCCAAGCTATCCCAGATCCAGAGAGCCTCCTTTCACAATTGAGGATTCTTCTCCCAGGCCCACCAGTTCCCACTAGCTCTGCTTCAACACCTCCAAGCATTCCAGCATTGATTCTACCCACTGTATCAGAGCCAACTGAAATCAGCACCAGCAAAAGACCACCACTAACTGCATTCCCCTTCCAGCCTCAGGTCCCAAAAGGTAAAGTGATGATGGCAGTCAGTGCTGGCTCAGTCCTCTTGAAGCCAAAGGGGAGAAAAGGATGGTGCAATACTGCTGTGAAAAAGTAGGAAGCATTAATTTTACACCTGTTTTTTTTTTTCTTCCCCTGGCAGCTGAGGGACAGGAGGAGCTGCACAGAGGGGAGGGTGCAGAAGAAAGGGGACCCTTCAGTGGGGAAATGAGAGGGGCGTTTGCCTGAGGCAGCAAATGCAGGAAAGAGTGAACACTGCTCCTCTCATTCCCCTTGGTCCAGGGCCTCTCTATCTGCTCACCCCCAACTCTGTCTGCATTGCAGTCGCTTGAGAGGAACATCACACAGAGGGTGGGAAGGGAAAATAATCCAGAGCCTGGGCCCCCCCCATACAACACTGTGAGAGGCAACACTGGCTGTTTCCTGCTCCTCAGGTTCCATTTGACAGATGCCAGTAGCCAACACCTTGTGGCCAAGCTCTTCTGTGAGCATGAGCTTACTGCAGCTGCTGCTGGAGGCATTTCCCCATGGCCAGATGCATTTATTCTCTATATCACACAATGTGCATGGAGTGCTGGCACCTGTAAATCACACCTGCAGAGAGTTCTTACCTCTGGGCATGGCTTTTTGTCGTTTTGTTTGGTCTTGCAACTGCTGAACCTGCACACCCCCCGGACACGGCTGGGGGCGGAGCTCAGCCCCCGCGGACTCTGCAGGACACACGAGCCCCGGCAGCTCTCCCTAGTGCAGAGCAGATGTGCCGGGCAGCGTCCACACCCTCAGCGCTACCTGTGACGCCTTTGGAGCACAGGGACACCTCAGCTGAGGCACATCTTGTGAAGGCACCGCTTTTGTGCCCACGTCCAGCACACAGAGGAAATTCATCTGGCAGGGAGCGTCGGGAAGGGTCGCTGTGCAGCGCGACAAACAGGCTCCCGGGGTTTGAGCCGAGCCATAAATTTCAATCTTGTTTGTTCAGAAACGGCTGCCGCCCGCTGTCGCCAAGAAAACCAGCTCCCTGAAACATGCAAGCTCTAGTTATTTATTAAGATATTTCTTGGCTCCTCTCAAGCTTTGTATTTTGTTTTCATTTGTCAGATTGAGCACTGGTGGGCTGTATTCTGAACTAGACTGTGACCCCTGATTCACTCTTCCACCAATTCTCTTCATATCTCTTAATTGTCTCGAAATAGCCAGACTTCTGCATGGTAATTAATGTTACTGTGAACTTAGACGCTGGAAATTCGAAAATGATTAGATTTCTGGAGGGCTGAATGAACCAGTATCTGTCAGTGTAATGGTATGTAGTGATCTGAGCACAGAACTTCAAACTGCTGACTTCAAACCTAGGTCTACCTTGTTATTCCACCTCTGCCCTTCACTTCACTGGAGAAGGAGGCTCTGCCTCTTTGTTAACCTCCCTCCCAAGTTAGGGAATAAATCTGGAATGTGACATAAGTGCTAACACTGTAATTAGCAGGAAAATCTTTCCCTCTTGATCTCAACATATTCAACAACAGATGCTCATCACTTTAAAAAGAACAATAAAAATTCCCAAACATATATTCTGGGCAGAAGATTTTTAAAACAGAAAGTATTGAAGATAGAATTGTCTTGATAGCACCTGCTATAGACAGATTCAGGACAGCTCACTTTGTTTTAAAAATATAAGTGGAAATCGTGTGGGATTTGCTTTTGTAATTTTCTGTTATAAATAAAAAAAGTGTTATAAATAAAGATATTAAAAAGTTTTCATAGTGCCAGTAGATTAAGACATCATTTGTAATGCACACGAGGGGGAAAATTGGGATTTACTTCTTTTGGATCCAAAGTGTCAAGGGGTATTAAGAATAATCCAACAAAGCTGCCTGACCCCAGGCTTTGAGGAGTTCCCTGTCCTACAGTCTGTGCGGCTACAGACCTGCTCTGCCTTGTAGGAGTATCTTGAAAATAGATCCCACAGGATTTTGGCCCACAGAGGGTGGAAAGGTGACCTCTGGTTTAACCAGCTACTCTCCAGTTACTGTACATTAGTTATTGAACAGTGAAACATTAGTTCCTACAGAAGAGGAGAAAGGCAAAGATCATTGAGATCATTGCCAAAGGATGAACATTTTCTGTAAAATACACAGACTGGTCACATACAGAGAAATACAGACCTGAAGCTCTCACATGAATTCCAAGGTAAATTCTAACAAGCTTCTGAGGAAACAGGGAACAGCCCATCATGTACCCATGGCAAAAGTGAAATTGTCAGAGTTTAACATCATCTTTTCTCTTCTCTGTGCTGTAGATGTAAGGCTGTAAGACAAAAAATATTGCACAAGATTTAAAAAAAATACTCCATAGAATTCTATTCCAAGAGAAATATATTTAATTTCAGGCCTATTTAAGTCTTATTTAAAATATAAAGAGAATCTTATTACACATTTGCTGGAGCTCGGGTTAAAATGATGATTTTCTTGTACTTCAGAGTTTCAGTTTCAAGCAAACTAAATAGCACTTGCATATGCCCCTAGTTCAGGCTTTCTCTCATAGCTTAACAAGAATAGAGTTGGGTCTCATCCATCATTTTCCAGGAGATTGGATCCCTAAATCTCAATTTCACATCTTGTAGAATTACTTATATAAACCCAACATTTTCTGTCCATAAAGACATCAACACCCAGCTCTGCCAAAGCATTGACCTCCCCAGTCAAGGAGTGTCAAATGATCCATGATCTCAGTTTTATGTGCAGACAGATACATGAAATAAAATTACAAAATGTTTTAAGGTCATCCTGGGAAAATGATATGACTGTAAAGCCATGATTAATTGAGAAATTATTGACTAATTTTTAATCTTTTCACGCACATTATGGAAAGAGGTGTCTGCAGAGTCAGGATGATTTGGTGCTATAGGAACATGCATTGCTGTTTAGTGCTGCTACTGAATAGCAGATGAGCAACTCTACAGGACCAAAGCTTTTAGGACAACTGGTCTCTCAGCCACTCTCTGGTTATATGGCAGTGGCTTTTGAGAACTGAAAACCACCAATTACCATGTCAATTACGTGCAAAGGAAAAAAATTTTTGTGATTTAGGCAGCAAATAATTACACCAAGAGTAGGTAGGAGTAGAGATAGTAATTCAAATGCTTGATTTTTAGAAAATATTCAATAGTTCTAAAGCCTCATCTTTAAAGAGGTAATAACATCTACTGGTTTGCAAAGCATGGCCAGTGTCCATGGGATTCCTGATACACTTCAGACAGGAACAGTTACATAAGTGCCTGGTCTGGAGGAAACAAATGAGTTAGAGAATTGGGGATTTGCCAGATTTCCAGGGTTCAAGCTCTAGGTGAAATGGGAACACGAATGTGTTACAATATAAATTTTCTGGTGTTGGATATGAAATCATGTCAGTGGTCACAGAACAGTTTCTGGTGAACGAGCCCCTGCTGCACAATCACACTGTTGGCTCTGACTGTCCTTCTGCTGACAGTCTTGGCAGAGAAAGCAAGGACTCACTGATAAGAAGGACTCTTATCTCCAGAGGTGGTCCCCGGGTCAGAGTTGAGGAATGTTGGCTGGATCATACCGGGAGCATGTGCTGCCTGCACTGTGTTTATCTGCTCCTTCCATGGGCACCTAATGCCCCATGACATAATGAGGACCAAGAGTGAGTACAGCTTTGTAAAAAGAGACCCAAACATTTCATCAATGACAGCAACATCAAGGACTGTTACTAAGAAACAGAACAATTTTGACAAAGAATTACAGTGGCAAACCCTAAGATATGAATTTTTAATTACCAGAGATCAGGAAAGAACTTCTTCTTTAGGGGAGTTTTTCTGAAACCAGTAACTGTCATATTTCCCAGCTTTGGAGGCAAAACACCAGCCTACATACCTAGAGATCATTCTGAAGTTTCTGTCAAAATTATTTGAGCAGCAGAAAAGGAAAAAAATGCCCAGCAATTGCAAAGCCCATTCAATCCAGAAAGATGGAGCAAGTAAAGTTACTTCTAAGCAAAGGCTGAGCCATCCAGTGTGACAATTCAAGTGCCAGGAAAGCAGCAGGAATTGGAGGGGTCAGAAGCAGAACCCAAACAGGGGAGTCTCCCCCTCAGCAAGGACTGTGCTCAGGGCACAGAGGGATTGCCCGTGGGACATTCCTTGGAGGTATCCTGGGAGCTAGAAACTGATTTCCTTGCTTTTCTCAGCTGATGGGAGGTCACTGAGACAAAATATATATAACTGTAGATATTTGTATGTCTTTTAAGTCATCTGTAGAAAACCTAAATTGAAATCTTCATGATTTTTGAATTCTTGGCAATATTGCTTCTCCCTTTTTCTCCTTCACTGAACAGAAACTAACACACCATTGTGTCAGTTAAGGTCAGGCTTATCTGAGCCATCTCTGAACTACTAATTCTCTCTCCCAAAAGTGAAATCTAAACCTGTTGAAACTGGCTTCTCTTTTCACAAAACAGGATGTGAAATGAGGGCTGATAGCCCTGAAAGTAATGAAAAAAAATTTTTAAAAAGGTTTGCTTTTGTAATGGTGTTAACAGTCTAAATATCATGACAGGTTTCAGTATATCAAATCACCATGGAATATTACAAGATAATATAAATCAGGGCCATAAAAATTCAAAAATTCATATTGTGCCAATGTTGTACTTATATACAATTTACAAACAACTTAGATATGTATATACATATATGTCTATATACACAGACAAATAGGGTGTCAGGTTCATAGAAAAACTGCCATGAAAGGACAGTATTTAACAAAAAAATTCTTATCACAGAGGTATCAGCCTATACCTAAGTCCAACTATACAAACTGTTATTGGACCATTGCTTTCGGAGTTTGACTGTAAAATTAAAAAACGCTGGAATGGTTTAGTGTACCATACTTGGCACTGTCATTCAACATATTTGACAGGTGTTTTACAAACAAAAAGGCAATCAGAGTGTCTATTTATGATTTTCTATATAAAAAAGCCTTTTGTATCTCCTTGTATGTTCTTCTGTTCCAGTTTGCCATCTGATCTACACAGCAAACGTTTATTAGGTCACTTTAAGGAAGTCCATGAGTCCCCTTACAGTGCTCAGTCTGTACATCACTTGCATCCAGCCTTCTGCAGGGATTTAGCATTAGGTGTGTGAGAACATCCACGGGGGTGGTTTCAGACACACACATCACTCTCAGGTCATTTCATGTTTCCAGCTAAAACATTCAGCACGAGCAGGTGCCGTTCCCAGGTGCCGCCTGCTCCCCCTGCCCAACCCTGACACATCTCACACATTTCTTTGTGTTCCCAGCACGTTCCTGTGGGTCTCATTGCAAAGGAACAAACACAACATGGCCTTTAGTGTGAGATGGCAGGACTTTGAACTATTTAATATGCACTATTCTGTGCTTCTGAGAGTTCATCAGTTCACTTCTGCAGGCTCTCATGGTAGTTTGTGATCAGATTGTAATGATTTCTGTGGATATCTGAGTTATACATGATATTTGTATCTGCCCAATCCCAGCTTTCCTTCAGAGGGATAGCTCAGAGTCCCTGACAGGGAATGCCTGTTGTCTTAATCAAAATCAGGAATCACAGATAACAAAGACACAATTGTTTTGGACATCCAACATGAAGAGATGATTAATCTTTTCCCTGTGCACTGTCAAATGCTTACTTCACCTCCCACTTTAGTCAGTTCTCAAAAACCATCTGGCCTACAGTTCTTCCTTTTTTTTTCTTTTTTTCTTTTTTTTTTTTGGGATATGTTGCCTAATTTTTGTTAGTCATGAAAGAAAGCTGAAACCATTGATGAGACTGCACCAGGTGCCTGATCTTACATCATGTGAGTCATTATCTTGCAAAACAGTCAAATACTTATTTTGGCTGAAGGGTTTTTTCGCCAGGGCACAACTGGGCATTTTTCTCACACATATGAATTATTTTCTATTCTACTGTACGTGAAATGAAAAAGAATGATGTTTAATAAATAAATAGATAATTGTGTTCTCCAGAAAACATAAATATCATATGGCTTAAAAATGGTAAGTAGTTTGCTAATTGTGGAAATAATATACATAACT
The DNA here is from genome assembly GCA_013400695.1 of Neodrepanis coruscans. Classification (NCBI taxonomy): domain Eukaryota; kingdom Metazoa; phylum Chordata; class Aves; order Passeriformes; family Philepittidae; genus Neodrepanis; species Neodrepanis coruscans. The sequence goes on along the minus strand of VYZS01000093.1, from coordinate 68,624 downwards.
GCCCTTTGACATAATCAGAAATGTTGTACAATGACAGGCACCAGCATGGTTCACGGTAGAGAGCCATAAACAAGTAATATTATGTCAAAATAACCCCATCCCTCAGCAGACTGCCTGAAGCTCTCAGCACACTGAGCCATCTGGCCACACAGGAGAATTGCTGCCTTTCAGCAAAAGCAACACTTTGCTTCAATATATGGACTTGTCCCACAGGTAAAATTTTATTCATTACACAGATGTTAAATTATTGCAAATAAACAAGGCCATCTCCCTATCTGGGCATTCTTCTACCAAAAAAAAACAACTAGTTTTCTTTGTCTCCTCCAAATCCCCTCCAAAGTGACTTGCCCAGATAACAGTGTTTACTTGAATAATCTTTCTATGCAGTTTTGTTGGGTTTTGTCCACAGTTTTGTCCACAGAGACAAAGCAAGACCTAAGCTCATTCTGCTGCCATTGGATTCTGATATTGGACAGGCACTGGCAAAAGACATTTCATCTCACCAGGACACTGTATCCTGAATGTCTCAGCCATCACTCTGTGGTGTGATGGATCATCTCTGTTTCCTTTTTGGTTACACAGAGAACTCTGACAAACACAAATCTAACTTTTGTCTGGAACTCAAGCTAATTGTCTGATCCCTTGTAAACTGGCTGCTGGGACTAGGGAAAGCAGTTCTACTCTGAAAAAAGATTAAAAGGGAGCACCAGGAGTTATGTTGAGTGTGAGGACCCTTTTGTTTACAGATGGAAGCTCTTGGCTCTACCCTTTTTGACACATTGGAAGCTTCTGTTGCATATTTTCATTAAATTCTCAGTCAATGTTTCTGCTCTGAGGAGTTGAGACTGCCCTTCTGTCATTTCACAACAAACTGATCACATTATGCCCAATTTTTTGTAAAAAAACATATGCCCACATTTTTGTAAGCCAATAGTTTTCAATATCAAACTGTCACAGTACACTCCTTTTACAGCATTATTTTTATGTTTCTCTTGAAAATAAATGTCTCTTTGGTTTTAAAACATTATTTAAACTCTTTGGACTGTTAAATACCTTTACTAAAGACAACTTTCAAAGGACTGTGCAGTGACAGTATCATGTTTCACTATGAAATTTGGGACTGTGGAGTCATGACAGACACTGTTACATAGTAAGTTTGACCCTAAATGGAAGTCCAGGACAGATACAAATAAATCCTTCCTCTATCATTCTGCACCTTCTTTCCCCTCTTTCCCTACTATTCACTTTCTCACAGACATTATTTGATTAGTACTATACCATGATCAGCAGAGAGACATTGATTTCAGGACTTTCCAAACACTGTGTAAAATGAGAAAGTAGTCCCAACTGTGAGACATTGGTTCCTAAACAAAGAATAAATTCCTAAAAATAAAATATATGCAGCAAAAAGTATTATCATAAAAATTACAGATTTACAGCACTAGTTTGGGATCAAAGGTCTCTAAGTTGCTATTACATAAAAGCTCTGTTCTGCTCTTGAGGGACATTACAGCTCCTCTATTGTTCTCAAACACAGCTCAGGTCAAAGAAGTAGCATAGCAAATCAATTAATGTCCTACCTGCCTCCTTCACTAATTAGAGACTCAGCCTCTCTCTTCTCCCTGCTCTTGATATTTGAAACTTCTCAGAAGATGAAGATTAAAGTAGCAGCTCTCAGACTTTTCCAGAGGGTTTCCTTTTTAAGCCTTACCTTCCCTGACAAGTATGGATTCAATGGAGGTGAAAGAGCATTAAGAAGTTTTCCCATCTCTGCTGCTTTTACTTACTTTTATTCACCCCTGTAAACACAATCTGTAAAATACTTCCACACAGGAATCTCTTACTATCTTACTTTCAAATCTGATTCTAAAAATATTCACATGCTCCCAAATATTAAACCTAGTTAATATTAAACCTAGTTAATATTAAACCTAATTATTCATGTTCCTTCATGTCCCAGGACATGGCCACAGTCCACACCCAGTGAAGGTCCCACCTGTGTCTCTGGCTTCATAATCATCTTTAAGATATAAACCAGCATTGCCTTCCTTTTCTTTCATAAGAAAAATTCTTAGTACATGTGTCTAAATTCACACTGGACTATCTAGATTCATGTTTTCTGCTCTCCCTTCTGGTCATTCTGCTCTGAACAGTGAGGACTATTATGTTCTGTCATTGTTAGTTGGCTTTCTATATGTTCCTTATATCAAGACTATGATCTAGGAAAACGTTTACATGTCTTTCCCTTTACTGTCCCTTGATTTCAGGCATGTGGATCATCCACCAGCTCCAGCCAAGCAATGAAACATCTCAGCACAGTCAGCAAAGTTTAGATAGACTGTGCTCTCAGAATCCTCAGTCTCTCTCTGCCTATGCAAATGCAGCTGAGGAAGGAAGAGAGCAAACAGTAGTGGTCAGGTCTGGCCACCAAATACTAAAAATCATATTATCTATTTTGAGATGCACCCACAGAACTACCCTTCTGTGTCTTCCCTTACATCCTCATGTCTGTTTGATTGATTGGGACCACGGACATTTGTGAGAAAAATAAACTACACAAATAAATCTGCTGGTCCTGAGCGGACTCTGCTCCTGAGAGCCTTCTTCAGCTTGTGCATAGCACAGGCACATCAACACTTGGCTGAACAGCATAGGAAGATAATATCAGGGTTCTTCACTAATTGACATTTAAGCAAAAAATAGAAGAAAAGCAACAGCATTGATGCTCATCCATGAATGAATAGCCTTGAAAAAATTCTGCTTTGGCCCAGAATGTACCTAAAATGGCTTCAAGCTTTAGAAGAAAGGAAGAGGCTTTGGATGGCTTTGGATGATAATCCAATGGCCAAAGGAGAGAGAGGAAGGAAACAACTGTTATCCTTAAAAGCTCGTGAACACTGTTTTTTGGTCTCTGCCTCTGCCTAGAGACAAGAAGGATGTTTATCCACCTGATTCAGTGGCTTCATTCCCCATCCTGTGTCAACACAGTTTGCATTTTGAAGCAAAAACCTGCTTCATTATTATAGAGACATTTCAAGGAGGAAAATATGTAAGAATAGAGTATGGCAAGGCAGTCTTGTGGGACCCTGTAACTCCTCTCATGTATTATATTCTTTGTTAACTATAGTGCTCCTCTTCAAAACCAAAAAACAACATCGTTCCTCAAAATGCTCTATGATAAAAGAAGGTGTGTGAAAACACAACCTAATTTGCTTAAAATCTAAAAATACCACACAGGTGGGATGTCATCACATGGACCAGACAACTACTTATCTCTTTCCAGGCTAGAATGGGAAAGGATGAGCACATGCCTATTTCCCTTGAACTCTTTCATGCCAAGACAATCAACACTACCAGCTGATTTCACAAGCTCCACGAAAAGGTTACTTGTCTGTTCCTCAAATCAAAACACAGTAACTATTTTTTTTTTTATGTGTGTTGCCAACATTAGAGCACAGGGATCTAATCCAATCTAATTATCAAATTTGCAGGTTTTTGTTTCCATTACACAACTTCTCTGTGTGCAATAGAGAAATTTGCTCTGTGTTGATACAGCTTCTTGGACAAGCAGACAATTTGCATATTTACACACAATTAAATGCAACCCAGGACTGAAGCCTGCACGTGCAGGAATCACACAGGAGTGAGGCTTCTGAGCACACGGGAACTGCTCTGGTGTGATGCAGAGAATGACTGCAGCTTGTAAATGCCTGTGTACACAACCCTGAGCCAATGAAGTGCGAGTGCTTTTGCAGGAATTCTGGGTTTGGAAGGGCTAATTCAGGGCTTCACCATTCTTTAAACACAGCATTTATGAACCATATCACACACACACAGAGACTGGGCACTTGCAGCATTCATTGAAGCCAGTGGGAGTCATGGTTTCTTCCAGGACTGAGCCATACACACATAAACTCGGCTAAAATATATTGTTTACATACTGCAAACCTAATAATTCACAGAATCCCTGGCATCGTACTGCAGGATTTTCCTTCAGACACAGCCACTTCTCCAGAGCTGGGTTTTCATGTCTTGGTAGCAGCTGACCCTCAAACCATTTTCAGACATAAGTCAGTGTTTTCCTAACCTGCCCGTGCCCTACTGTCAGTGTGTTCATCGTGCAGCTGCGCTCGCAGTCAGAGCCCCTCGGGAAAGGACCGCAATTCCCAGTTTCCCTGCTGGGATTCCAGCGCGGTCCGTGATCCCTGCTGGATCTCCGAACTCCCTGCTGGGGGCAGTGCCCTGCCCAAAACCGTGCCCAGCAGAGCCCAGAGAAGGGCAGAGCTTGCCATCCTCTGTTCTCTGTGCTCACAGCTTCAGCGTGTTTATCAAGACACTGAGCAGACACATGTAAGAATATGAATAAGGAGCAGAGTATGGCAGGGTGAGGATTGTTCCTGACAAGGCTCAAACCAGCTACTTTATTTTTCTTTTTTCTCAGTTCTGATGATTTTTATTTTTTTTTTGGTTTTGCTGTGGGTTTGTTCTTTGCTTCCTGATTTCAAACTATCAGAGAAATTAAAAATTGAAAAATATGTTAGATCAGGTTAATCCCCCCAGTTCTATCTCAGCCTCAAATATCTTAACAGATGCCAATTACCATACTGGATTCTTATTAATTTTATTTTATCTGGACCCTTACTCATGCCAACTTTTAGGTTAGGAAGAAATTCCTCCCTGTGAGGGTGGGGAGGCCCTGGCACAGCTGTGGCTGCCCCATCTCTGGGAGTGTCCAAGGCCAGGCTGGAGCCACCTGGGACAGTGGGAGGTGTCCCTGGGCACCCAGGGCAGGGGGTGGGATGGGATGAGCTTTAAGGTCCCTTCCAACACAAACCACTCCATGATTCTATAAACCTCCTACTTACAGATCCAAATTTATTTCAAATGTATCAGCTCCAAGCTGGAATAGCAGTTTTGAGAAACCAGTAGAGAGTTTATCCATGAAACCAGACTTATGGAACAGTTAGCAAGGGCTTCTATTACTCGATGTTTAAGGTGAATAATATTCAATTCCTTCATAAGCTAATAAAATAATTGGTATCTAGGGGGAAATTCTGACATCATATACTAAAAAAAAAAAAAAAGGCAAGTCTCTGTTATCTTATTCTGTGAGTATTTTTTAGACAGAAGGGTGAACTTTAATTCTAACTTTTCCTAAATCTTTCTTAGATGTCACCACTAATGGTACAAAATGTTTTAATAGAAAACAAGTAACTTGAGCAAGATGATTGTATAATTATAAAATATTCTGATTTTCCAAAAGCAGATGGAAAAATCTTATACTGAATAACAATTTTCAGAACATGTTAGAAACATCTCTTTTATGGATGCATGTTGAAGGAGAGAGAAAATGACATAATTAAAAAGGACAGAATCCAATTATTCTAATATTTTATTTCTGTCAGAAGCCAATTTTAGACATTCCAGTGAAAGGCAGAAAACCAATTCTGAACAATACAGAGACTCAATGGAAGAAGTTAAAAACCAGAGCAGGTGTTGGAAAATTGTATCTGCCCTTTTCTCTGTTTGTTTTCCAAAAATGCCAATTGCATTTTACCAGAAACCTTCCAGCTACATTTTATCTTGAGAAAATTTAGCTTCTATTCATGCAAGTGCTGAGAGACAAAGCCATAAATGTCAGCACACAGAGTCTGGATTTTATAATCATATGTCTCTCAACATCCTTCTACATAACACATAGAACTAGGTAATTACAGCACAATTTTAAAAAACCTTAAAATTAAACAAAATTAGGATAGCAAAAATAGAGAAGCAAGGAAACATATTGGGGCTGCCAAATATGTGTAATTGACTCCATTTTCTTAAGTAACTGCAATGTGTAAACACCAAAACTCTAAGAAATCACCAATTTACACTCACATATAGGATTCTTTACAATTAAAAAAGTATCTCGCTTTGTTAATGGCATAAACAGTCAGAGCTACAACGTTTATGAGCTTAATATCAAAATTAATACTTGCACAGGCATGAGCAGGATCCTTTCCTTGTTACAGACACCCTCACCCAGTCCTCAGATTTACAACAGCACCATTTTCTCAGTGCCTGGGTCCAGCCAACATCGAGAAAAAAGCAGTTTTCTCTCTAACTTGTTGTTCCTGCAGGATGGCTCTGCTTTTTGAGAAGGGCAGCGAGTGAGGCAGCAGCACCGAGCAGGGTTTGACCTCAGGTGTCCTCCAGCAGAGTCACCCACCCTGCCCTGGGCCCACCCGCACCCCTGTGCACCCTCCCAGCAGGGAGCTGTGCTGCAGAGCCACACGGCAGCCCGGACACATCCTCAGCCCTGCACAGGCTCCAGCACAGCTCCCAAGCCCTGCCTGGGCTGTGCACAGAACACCACAGAGCCCTGAGCACTCCCGTCCTTCCCCAGACACATTCACACACTGCTGACCCTCGGGACCCGCCCGGCGTCTCCAGCACGGGTGGTCCTCCAGCACTGCACAAGTCAGAGCGCAGCATCCTCTGCAATTTCTGTTCTGGGCCTCATTTAAAAGCTTCTTGCCTTTTATTACTCAGATGAGTAAGAGCTGAAGAATGAAACTACAGAACTCTTCTCCTTCAGTACCCTCCCGAAGGTCCTTGTCCCACCCAGCTCCTTCACTAGATAATAACTGGCCTTTGTTCCCCGGTGCTTTGGTGTATTTTAAATACCCAGCACAGGGCTCCGAATTGTTCACACAAGCTTTGGACCTAAACAAACAAGTGAAAGAAAACCAGGCCTACCAGAGGGGAAAAATTAGTACAAATCTTAGTAAATCACCAATTTCTTCTCTTTTTCTCCTTTAGGTATGAAATAAGTGGGATTTGTATAATCTAGCACTCACCTGAAGTTGCACTGTATGTTTTGACATATTGTAATTTGGCATCTGGAGATCATTTCACTTAAAGTTTTCTGCCCTACCAGTTACCCATGAATCTCAAAAGAAGGAAGACTATTCATTTTCTCATATATATGATGCTGAAGCTTTTCCTTGTAAGTGTGTTAAACACACATTTTCCATTATGGGTGCTTTATTTTACTTCCAGAACTGGACAGCTTTAATTATCCATGGTACCTTACATCCTTTTGGGAATCGCTTGCACAAGATTCCCTCGATGACAGTTCCCATTAGCACACATTCATTTACACTTTTTTTTTCTTTTGGCATTTGTGAAATTCCTTTCTTTGGGTGGATATGAAAGATTATTCCTTTAACAGTCCCTTCCCCACAGGTAGATAAGTCTCGCTCAGGGAAGCTGTCGCTCACCATGACCACAAGATCAAAGGGGCTGGAGCAGAAAGATTATCTCTGGATCTGTGAGGGGTCAGCCATCTCTGAGCCCTGGCTGCCATTCACCTCAAATGGTGCTACAATCCATTCTGACTGTTCCGACCTTATGGAGTGGCTGGAAGAGCAGCACTGTCAGGAACGCTGCTCCAGGTCAGCTGACCAGTCACTTCATAAACTAATGCAACATTTATTGGATCAATGAACCCTCCTTCTTCTCCTGGGCACTAAAACACACAGAAAACCTTGGCTACTGCCCACAGGTACAGTGAAAGGATCAGCTGCACATTCACCCAAAGTTTGCTCCATGGCCAATGGCAAACCTCAGACCAGAACTGATTTCTGATCCCTGCGAAGGCCAAGCGCTGCCTTTGAACTGAAGGCTGACCTTTCTTGGACAGGCTGAGTTGCAGGGGTCGGGCCAGCTGGGGCAGGGTCTTGGGCAGAAGGGAAGTTCTAGTTCCTTAACTTCTGGGAGTTTGAATATCAAGATATTCACTTCAAACCTGCGGGAACCTCCTTGGGAAGAATGGGTGAATGAAATCCGAACCCACTGACACCCGTGGAGTTTTGCCTGAGTGAATATCTGCAGTTTTAGCCTCTTGCTGTATTAGTTATACTAATATGTAGTAAAAATATATGGTATCTGAAAGGTGGAACAAGGGCAAAAATGTCTAAGAACTACTAGTCCAAAGATAAGGATAAAGAATACATTGAATTTAATTTCTAAACATAAAATCTGGTTTAACCCACTTAAAAAAATCTATACCTGTATTAGAGGGGTACAACATTTTCTGTTCCAAATGATCAGAGAGCTGAGGCCCCTTATGAAATGCAAGATCCTGCCTCAGGAAAGAACAGTCTGTGAGCCTGATGCCAGATGAACAGCCCAAGACATTGCTGGCTTTCCTTGAACACCAGACAGTGTCCCATTGGCTTTAGACACAAAAGATGATATTTCAAAGATCCTTAAAAGTCTTTGGCAACCAGCAGAACTAGGACCAGTCAGGCACCACCACACTCAGTATCGACTGTTATCTCAATTTTAGGAGGTCTATCAAGTACCAGGCACCCTGAGTAGACAATTCATTTACCCAATTTGCCTCCAGTTTCCTTCTTTCTGTAGCTGAGCCGGAGCTGGGAATTCACCTGCAAGCATTTCAACATTGATGATTCACTGTTTGAAGGACCTCCAGGGAAGCCCTACAGCACCTCCAGACAAAGTTCTCACCTCTGGCTTTTCTTGGCTTGCAGCTTTATGACCAACCAGAGAGTTGAGAGGTATAATACATCAAAATACAACTTCAGTTCCAGGCTCATGCATATGCTGATGGACCCTGGAGCTCCTAATCAGAATTACATATTCATATCAGCTGAAGGAGATACTAAATCAGTCTTGATCCCACTCTGTGCCTCTGCACAGAGCCACAGCTCGTGTTGGTCCTCAGCTGGGAGGGGGTACAGGAATATCCAGCTGTTGTGCCTTCGACTCAAGAAACCATTTCCATTCTGATGTGCAAAATTATGAGAGTAAAATAATGGGAGCAAATAACATTCCCCACCCTGTCATTTACCAAAAAAAAAAAAAAAGGCACTAATATCTTCAAAACTAAGGCTCTAATGACAGGACAATGGCAATAACAATGGGAAATATTTCTTAAAAGTAAGCTTTTTTCAATTAATGCACATTTTTACACTTTGTTTCCTCCTTGAAAGTTTGGCCAAAACAAATCTTCATAAAGTTAATTTGTCTCAGGAGTAATAGGGTCAATGCAGCATTACAAGTTCATGGTCTGGATTCCAATAAAAGAGTTGTTACCATAGCAAAAAGTACTGTTGCAAAGACAACACCCACAATGTAAGATTAAAGAAAAAAATCTCCACAAATATTTACAATGCTCCACAATAACACAGGATATTTTCTCCTAATTATCTAAAATGAGAGTGTGCTACTGCTGTGATAGTCCCACTATGATGAAACAGACTGGCTTCTCTGACTCATTTTTCAAAACAGATTTCTAAATTATTTGTGTTTTTTCGAAGTCACATCAACTATTTTTAATGTTATGTACAACGTGCTGCTGCCTGAGGCCAGTCAAGGATTGAAGAAATATTGTGTAAGATCTGTGCAGAAATTGTAAAAAAGGTAGGTCATACCTTATAATCTGGGTTAATTTCAAGAAACAGAGAAATAAAGGGGGAAAAAGAGTGAGTTGGAGTGGTATGAATGGCAAGACAAGGCAGCAGAAATGTGAATAGAGATGCTCACACAGCTGGGCCGGCCAGCATTGTTCAGCAAGCATTTTGCTACAAGGTAGTATTAAAAATTTCAAACAATAAGCTGTTAGCTTTTCTTAGACACCTCAGAAGGGCAGAGAAAGCATGGAAATGATTGCAGGAGCAGACTACCATGTGGGAAAAGCTTGCACTGCTGAAAAGTGAAGACAGCTGTAAATAATGATGCAGCACCAGCTGAGACATAGAACAAGTGGAAGAGAGAGGAGCAAGACAGCAGAACGTGTGAAACAGGATGAAGAGCCAGGAAAATGATCTAAGTAGCAGAGTTTGAAGGGATTGTGCAAAGGCGAGATTGCAGAGTAGGAGCAGAGAGGAGGGCACTGAGCTCAGGGGAGCCCAGAAACACCTTTGCACGTGGGTACACGTGTGATGTAAAGGGCAGGGACTCTGCAGGCCCTGCTGGAAGGAGCAGAGGGATTTCCCAAGAGCCAGACTATGCCAGTCCAGAGAAGAGATGGTTGGGCTGGAAAAGAAACCAAGATAGAACCTTTAGCAGAGGAGAATGCTGTCTGTATATGCAGTGAAGGGAAAAGGGGATGAAATAGAAAGTGCAGATGAAGAGACCAGGATTTGAGGGAGATGATCTGAAAAGGACAAAGAAACAGCAATGTGCATGTCAGGCATGTGAGGGAGGAGAGGAGGAAGGTGGGAGCATGTGGTGCACAAGAGGTACACGGTGAAAATTGTAGTTCAACAGCACAGGGACATCAGTGTACAGGAACACCCCACCAGCTATTGAAACAATGTTTAACCTCTTAATTAACCATCATAAGACTTCAGACCTCACATTGTAAAGATTATTTTAACAGTTTGTAGAGGGAAGAGGAGTATTTATGGACTTGAAAAAGTCCTTTAAAATGTTTACCCAGCAAATGAAATATCATGGCTGGTAAGCCTGCCCAGGGTACACAACGTACCCTGCTTGGCTTTGCCACTAGAAAGAGATGGAGAAGGAAACCGTGTCTCTGGGTTTCAAGGGCAGAGGTTGTAAAGCACTTCTGTCCCTGTTTCTTTCCATGGTCACGAGAGCATCCTTTCCACTTTTTCACTACTCTTTTTTTTTTCACTCTTTCTATATCCTTGCCTTTCTAAATTTTTCTTTCCTTTATCTCTCTCCTATTGCCCTGCCATTCTTTCCCTCACCCACTGCCTTTCCCTTTTGATATACAGCAAGGCACATTCTTTCTCTTCTCCACTGCCTTAGCATGAGTCAGGGGGAGCACAGACAGCTCAGGGGCACTGGCCATTCCTGTTTTTCAATCTTCTTACCAGGCTTCCTACAGCTACAGTACAACCAGGGGGATGCAATTGCTTGCTAAAGCCTCCAGCCCATTTCAGTTTGTCTGCCAAGTGGGCTGCATGTGTTCTGTTTCCATGTTGGAGTGCTCTGCTGGCATCTCCCAAAAACAGAGTTGGCAGATACAAATGGCTCTCCCCTGAGCATTGTCATTTTTCAGATTAAAAAATTAAGCCCTCACATCTCACTGCAGACCATGGAAGCACTAATATTTCTCAAAAGGACAGAGTTATATATTTACACATACACATGGCCATACACATACACATTCATGCCTATACATAACCCTTTTTTCCCCCTAACCCCAGTTGGTGAAATGATTGAGAATTTTAGAGTAAACTCTCAAAAATATTTGCCTAAGGCAGCTAGCATGGAAAATTTTTGCCCAAATGACTTAAGTTTGGCTATGTCATAAGCAATAGAAAACAGGATCTTATAATAGAAGGTGCTGGGCAGCCTCGTGGCAGACACCACTATTGGTGTTACTTGTAAGGCTTCATTTTCATTAATAGGAGCTGCATGGCAGGGCTGAAATACCCTGGGGCTTCCTGTCTTTAATTTCCTTTGAATATAATCTTGGTCTTAAGCCTTCCTTCCTAAATAACCTCTGTCTTTAATTACTTTTTAAGCAAATTACAACTTAACAAGTACACATTCTCGTAGGGCAGTGCCTCTAATTATCAAAATGACAGTGCTGCTTAGAATCTGAATTTCACAGTCATTCAGTGACCAATTCAATATGTCAGTAAATAATTATACTCCATTCCTGCCAAAAAATAATTAAATAGGATATTATAATACATGGCTGTGTATACCTACACCTTGCATTACTCAGTCACTTGGCTGATTCTTGCAGAGGACTATTCCTGAGGTGAGCAGCAGGGAGGTGCAGATGTGCAGTCCCAAGTGGTCAGACAATGATGAATATTTGGAAACTGCATTACATTAATTTGGGATAAACTCTGAAGGTGTTTCTCAGCCCTTATTTAGGCACCACTAAGTCACAAGTACATGTAAGAGACACCAAGATGTAGCTCACCACTCTTGGATACATTAAGCAAAATCATTCTGCTAGAAATAATTTTATACTACTAATCTTTCTGGGAATAATTTCCAGATCCTTAGAAAGGACGGTGTCACTTTGTAGGACTGACTTTGCAGTTCCTCTGTACTCACAGTACTGATATGTTGCTTCATCCTCTGATGGGACATAAAATAGTCACCAGGTCTTTTAAATATAAGCCAAGTTTACTGCAGTGTCCTTAACTCCAAAATCCTCCAGGGCTATATGTTTTAAGATAGAATATGGCATTTGGAATGTTTGTTGGTTACTTGATCCTCTGTTGGAGCATTAATGCTCAGAAATTCCAACAAAATTTTTTTATGCTTCTTAAAGAAATGTGCCCAGTGCTGACCCTAAATCCCCACCTATTGATCCATGGCTCTCAGTGATTACATACATCACCCAGTCCCACCTGAGGGGATGAGACCCAAGCAGGGAATCAAATAAAAGTTGGCACTATCCAAACTACTTCCATATTACATTTAGAACTAAAGGAAAAGAGCCATTTTCATGGTGTTTCCCCTTTGTAGAGACTGTCGAGAAGAATTTCATTTCTTGTTCTGGTTGCAGACTGCCTGGCCTGGCTGAGGCTGCCCCACCAAACCCCCCTGACACATTTCTTAGTGACCAGCAGCTCCCAGGAATTACCAGCTACCAGTGTTTAACACTTCTTCAATCCTATGCCAAATTGCCTTAATTCAACCATACAGCTCCTCTATAATGTATTTTTAAGGTTATTCTTCATGTGATACTAGGAGTTTGTGTGTAAAAGAAACCCCACCTACCTTCTCTTAAGTGACTGAAAAAATGATTCAGTAATAGCCTTAGAAAAAAAATTGCCAGTTGTTTCAAGTAGTTATTCAGAGTGAAAATGAGTCTAAAAATATAACTCATCCCTATAATTAATGAGCAAAATTACACAACAAAAATTTTAATCCCTACTTTGAATATGAATGGAAATTCCTGAAATACTTGAGTCACCTTATGAAAGGTAAAGACCTGACTTGAGGAAAATTGATCCATCTTGAAAGCAAACTAGAAAATAAGGGCTACACACATCTTCATGTGTGTTGTGCTAGTCTAAGTATAAAGATGACTAACATCACCCTAGATTCAACTTTCCAGAGCAATTAGCTAAAGTATCTCAATTTATCTTTCCCTGACAGTTTATGATTTTAAGGAAATTTGAGATGTTTGGGTTGTTGGTTTTTTTTCCTTTTAATGGACATTTTAGCACCATCTGCTGGTGTTAAAACTTCCTCTGGAAACTAAACACCAGTTACCTCCTTCATTTTAACTTCCTTAAGGCCTACTTCTTGCTCTTATTAGGAAAGGTTAATTGCTGCTTTTCTACTACAGATCCCAGAATTGGAAAAGTAATTCATCTGAATGAATCATCCAGATGGAGGATTCCTGCTGGAGGCCATAGATCAGTAGCAATATACTATTAAAGAAATACCTCCTCTACAGCTACATCCAAGAGTAGGTGCAATTGTTTTTCACTGTGAAAAAACAACAATCCCCACCCCTCATTCCTTAAGAGGTAATAGAGATTTTTTTTTGTTCTGAGCTGATACTGATATTTAGACTACAGAATTATGCTGTGATATTGGAGATTTATTGTCTGGGGTGCACAGTCAAAAACTGACCTGCTAAAATTATCTCTGACTGTATCCAGTTAAATAATTTTAAAATTTATCCCATGTAATTAAGCCAGTTGCTTTCTTATTTCCTTATATTGCTTCTGACATTCCTTCCTGTTTCAGAACCTCTCAGGGCACCAATAGTCTGAAGGGAAAAGTCACTCTTGCTCTCAGATGCCTTTCTGCGCTTCCTGTCCTGAATCCATGAAATATCTCTCATCTTCACTACAAGTTTGATCTCTGCCTTGCTGAAGCTTTGCTGAATTCTTCACAGAATTCCTCTCTGCAAGATTTGCCAAATGCCTGAGTTTGACTGAAAACATCCTAAAGCATTGAGAAACCTGCCTTGGACTTCATGGTCTCCCCAGTGGGGAAGAGTATCAGCCCATTTGAGTTCAGGCAGGTCTGTGAGTCAAATGTGGCAGGGGAATTTGGAGTTGTTCACATCAATGACTCTCAGACATGAAAAAATGGGAATGAATGAACCTTGAGACCATTTTTTCAGTCTTCCCTTTCAATACTCAGCATTACTCTTTATGGCCTCTTCTTCTATCTCAGTTCCTACCAACCATCACAGCCCCATCTGCACATCTCTCACCCCCTACTCTAAGGAATACAGACCATTAGTTTATCTTCTTCATTTATCTTTTCTTGTGTTAGAAACTCCTCCTCACAGAATAGCCACGGTTTAAAGCTGAAATTCAGTTGTCTGAATAAGATGTAGAGAAACAGTCTCTCAAAAAAGTATATTCCAAATTGCTGTAAAAAACTGATGTCAAAACAGCTGACAGGATGAAATGGCAGTTTAACAGCATGGGCTGACAGGATGTCGCTGGGAAATGAGTTCCTTGTCCTGCAGCAAAGCCATGGACATCCCTTCTCCTACAGACACAAGTAGGATGCAGTGTAACAGTACCCCACTATGGTCAGCTTTGGCAGCAGTTGCCCCAGGGAATCTCAATAGCCATGAGACAACTAATTACCTTTTTATTCCAGCCATATAGGTAAAGTTAAGCAAAGCCCAAACCCTGCTTGCCCATAAATTCTCTATCCTAGAAAGTGGTGACTGAAGACTCTTCTGACCGATGTTCTTGGGTAAGTTTTCAAAGTTGTCCTCAAAATGGCCAAGTAGAAAAATAAATCCTACTATTACTTAGAAAGATTTGTGCGTACACCTCCCACATTCACTGCTTTGAAATGGACCCCTTAATGTCTGGAGGGGATACAGAACCTGTGGCTCTTCTAAAGTTTCAGAAGAAAGAAAAAGGCCATGACCTTTAATAACAATTATTCTGCAGAAAGAGGACTACTCAGCTTTGTGTAATCTTTTACAAAATAAGCTGGACAAAACAAGCAATGCTGTATCTGAAATAACTCCTTAAGAGCTATAAAGAATCAAGGAAGACCTTAAACACATTATATGCATTGATGGGAAAACTATGATCAAGAGGTTCAGGCCAGAGATGATGCCACTTGCAGCACCCAGCCTCTCTGGATTGCAAATGAAGAGGCATATTTAGTATAATTAGTCCAATTAGGAGTGCCAACACTGGTGAATGTCGATTCAAAGTAATTTCTGAATTCCTTTTTTTCACATGAATATCATTCATATCTAATTTCTGTCAGTATCAGTGAGATTCAGAGAGAGGTTTATCAAGAAGGGTTGACTTGGATGGGGAGGGGTGAGAAGACTCTCTGCTGTTTCAGCAAAACAGAAACTGTGGAAGTAAATTATTTTGGGCAAATTTCCCATTAAAACAAAGCCAAGACCTTTTTAAATTGTCCCAATGTCCTTTCCAAAATATTTTGAACAAATGAGTTCCTTTGAATTGCAATCTACTTCTGCTTTTTAAATTGAAATGAATATATAGTCAAATAAAAGGTCAAAGTTGACATGAGAACGTTCCAAATGTAATGAAATGAATTGTCCTGATCTCCCAGATAACATTAGTGACAGGAAGCCACCACTGCCCTGGGAACTCATCGTGCACTGAGGCTGAGACAGCAGAGATCTCTGAGCTCCACCACACCTTTCTGTGGTGGCTGAAGACACACAGCAAGTGAGAGTGCAAATCACTGCTGGAGATGTCACATAAACTCATCTAGAAACCTAAATGATGCTGAAAATAACTGCATTAAAAAATTGCCAAGTGCATTCATAAAACTGCAGTGCTTTGCAGTAAGGGTGGGAAAACACCTGAATTACAGGCAGCAAATTTACCCAGAGAAAAATATGTTCTCATTCCATTTGCCTACTAACTGACATTTACATTAGAAAATATATATCATGTAGAACAATAGCTGAATTTAGCTTCTCTATGTCCACTGAGAAAGCAGATAACTGAAACACATACAGAATTCCCAGTTATTAATCTACAGTTCTGACTCTGCATTTCTGGTGTCTTGAGACAGAGGATGAGATATTGCTAACAAGAGATGTACCATGGATTAATCAATTTATTTCATAAAAAATGAAACTAAATTATGGAAAACATTTTGCATTTTAGAAGTAGTAACATTTTAATTATGTGAAAAAGACAGACATTAGATGAAACTTAATCAGAGAAAATTTATGTGTGGTTCTCATTTCTTTTCTATAGACAGAAGAAATGTCAGAATAATTAATAAATGTGCACTGAAAATCCCCAAACATCCCTCATCCCTGATCCTCTATATGGGAGAAAGGAAGAAGACTTACTGTTTGGGTTGTCAGAGGCCTTGAAGCAGCTCCACTTTAGCCCATGTCCTTCCAGTGTTTAGTTTCAGATGTGGTCACTTTGTGAAGAAGAAATGCCACACTTGCACATCTCATTGATTCTTTCATGCTTTGAAAAAGAAGAATTTTTTTTTCCATGTATAAAATATTTTCATGAAAAAACTTCTGGCTTAATTACAATTTTTTCTACCCAAGAGGTGCCAATTCCCAGCCATCAGGATTTTCACAGGCCATGCAAAAGTACCTCAAATTTCAGTAAAGACTATTTCTGACAGATTCTCCCCCATCCATGGCTGTTCCAGCCCTGTCCTGGGCTTTGTGCTGGTTCTGTCCCCTCATCCTTACATGAGGCTACACAGGATATCCACAGTAAGTAATGGAACCATTTAGATGGTCTGAAGTCCTTTTCAGTCTTGCCAATAGGTTTCACTGGGTGAACAGGGAGAGTGTTGGATCAACTACCTATACAAATATCCCCTTCTGTGGTCATTCCCCTTCCACTGTTGGTTATTAGAAATAATTCAGGCACTCTTCTTCCATGGCTCTGTTTGCTGCTACTGGGAGAACACAAATGATCTCCTGTTCAACTTTGATATGATAAACTATGTGTTTCCTCTTGGAACTAATCCAGCTTCCTCTGGAGGCAACAATAAAAAGATTATTAATAAATGATGAGAGTCTTTAACAGTTATTGCCCTGAAATTTTATTAGTTCACTTCCTAACCAGCACTAATGTTGAGATAAATTCTGTTCCTCCAACCTGACTCTGCCAAACTGAGAGTTCATTAAGCCTTTAGACAGACAGACAGACAGATACATTAGATAGATGATAGATGATAATAGATAGATAGACAGACAGACAGACAGACAGACAGATCCAAATGTGCTGTTCATAGCTGGTGGTCTGAGTTCTTTACCTGGAGATCCTGAGGTTGGTCCACACTCACAGGTACCGTGGCAGCTGCACTCACAGAAACACAGAATCACAGAATATCCTCAGCTGGGAAGGACAAGGATCACTGAGACCAACCCTGGCCCTGCACAGCCCCATCCCCAGGAGTCCCCCCCTGTCCCAGAGGATCATCCCAGCCCTCCTGGAGCTCTGGCAGCCTTGGGGCTGTGCCCACTGCCCTGGGGAGCCTGGGCAGTGCCCACCCACCCTCTGGGCAAAGCAGAACCTTGGCCTGAGCTCCAACCTGCCCCTGCCCTGACACAGCTCCAGCCTCATTCCCTGGCATTATTGTGCATGGATAGAAGATGCTAAATGAGAAAAATATACTTTCCCTCTGGTTCACAACTCACAGGCAAAGTGAGCCAATATATATTCACAGGTAATATTAGCATTTAAGATTAGTAAAACTGTATACACCAAGCCAAAGTTGAATAGCAAAAGACCTCTACTTCCAAATATGTTCCTTACCATAAATTATTTTTTAAGCTGCATTAAATCAAAATGTAGATGCAAAACTTAAAGCTGGATTTCAAACTCTCAGTTCATGAAGAATCTACAGACAGCACTTCTCCTTACAAAAATCACCCTTTGTGAGCAGAAGAGGAAAAGCAGGCAAAGCTCAAGTATTAGGTATACACAGAAGTGTAAAAAGGAACTACAAGTACATTGCAGTGAAGCCACACTTAAGGTGACAATGAGTTCAGCAGCCACAAAATACTACTTTCATGAGAGTTTTTATAACCACAATATAATCTGGTAGCAAAAAAAGTGGGGCCCTCTCCCCTCCATCATTCTGGTGAAAAAAAAAATTAAAATCTTGAGCAGAAATCCCTTCGAATCGTCATGAAAAGGTCTGTGCACAGCCCTGGTATAGTGCAATGAAATTAAAAAAGATGTCATGTAGCCATGTCAGCCACATCTGTGATCCATATGGTGCATGTAAAAGAGCATATGTCTGTACCTAAGGAGAACATTATATGCTGTATAAGGGACAAATGTAACAGTGAAGTAGAACACCTTCACATTACAACACAGTTTGTTATTTGTGTCACATCAAAGAAAAAGTCTCTAGGAATTATTGGTCTCTGAAGTCATTTAATTATGATTAAGTGAACTAAGAACTAATGTAAATGGTATTTTATACCCCAGTGAATTAAAGTATGAGATCTAGTCAAGGTGAGTAAGATTTACAGCCAAAATTCAAGCAACATTACAATAATTTCATGATGCTTTTACTACTATCCTAGACATTTTGCTTCTGGAATCATTAAAAGTACACAAGCAAATTTTACTCTTTGGATGCTTATAATAAACCACAAACAGAAAAGAGAATAGGTTGCTTCTCAAGTGATTTATGCACTTCTATTATGATAAAAGGAGCAAAGATAGTGCAGGGCAAATACAAACTTCGGAGTTTACTAAAAAAACCAACAACCAACAAAGTAGAATGCCAAGAATCTCTTTCATTTGGGCTAAATCTGACACAGATTAAAGTCTCAGGACTCATTTTTGGCTAATCTCAAATACCTGTCTGCTAAAGAACACATTTGTTATGTGGAGACTCCATGCATAATAGGAGCAACTAAAGTCAGCCAAATCACTTTAAAGATACTGAAGGTCTTCTCACAGATTTTTAAGGAAAACTATTCCCAGGCACTTGCCTTCAAATAGAATTAAGAGTGTCTAACAAGAAGTGCATAACATATCAATAAATCCTTATATTACATAGCTTTTCCAGCTGGGAGTAAACTCATTTTCCAGTGACAACTGTTAATCCACTCTCTTCGAGAGTTGCTGTTTGAAAGGCTCCAGGTAAAGAACAGAAACTTGGCTGACAGAAGAAAGTACCAGATGGCTTCTGGGATGGGGAAAAAAACTGAAGAGAAGAAAACAGTGAAATGTGAGTTGTAAAAATAAGGATTGAATCACAATCAAAATGTAAGTAGAGAACCAGAGCCTTGAGATTTTAACAGGAGCCATGTCAGCAACAGAGCATCTACCCAAGGTGTGAACTTGATGGGCTCAAGAGCCCCTTAAAATGCAACCCAGCATAAACAAATTGCATACATTAAATGTATAGAGAATGCTCTTTGAACAGTGTCTTTGGGCTTACATGGACACACACTCTGGTGCAAACCTCTCTCTTTGCACCTCTGACACATAAGCTGTGCATTTTTTCAATCTTTTAACAAAAATTTAATTACCAGTAATCTATTTGGGCATCAAAAAGATCAAAATTCATACGCTAAAAAATACTGATATAAATGTTCATGCTGTTGTTGTAGACTTTGTCCTTAGTAGAGAATGACATGGAAGAAATGGTGTAGGCCCAAAATTTAGCTCTAAAGATAAAACATGTACCTGACTTACAAGGATCAGTGAGGGAGTTACAAACCTACTGGTCTCCTCCTTCTAGCTCTAGACACTAAAGTTAGTAACTAAATCAGTGTCACTTTAATTTGCCTTCAGAAATCCTGCCCTAAAGGAAGTTACTAGTACTGCATTAGTATTCATAAGTATCCAGATTTGTACAAATTTTGCATATTTGCAGAATAGCCCCCAGCTGGACACAAGCACAGTGATTGTGGGATACAATCCCAACCCCCTTAAAGAAAACAGCCACCACTGTCAGTTGTGCCAGGTGACAATAGCTCAGGCATCCATTTTATATCTCTCCTGACAAACTATGTTTTAGAGGGATTTCTTGCAAATAGTCTTACAGCTAATTCCATTTGGGAAATAATGAGTTCTGCATGTCATACAGCAGAGTCAGTAACATGTTTGTTCTGAGCTGCCTAAGACATCTGGGCTCATCACACCCATTCTTTGACACATGCTTCTGTCACCTCTTCCTAGACACAGCACTGCAAAACAGCCTTCCAGAATATCCCAATCTTCCCTTGCCTTTCCTCCCATTAGATGATCCTCAGCTTGACTGGTATGAGAGACTTCATTAAAAAATTCCTGCTGGACTGAACTAGCTGATTGTTCCTGCCAATGAAATTGCTTTTGCTAAGAGGTTTGTGTAAAAGACTAGCACCTGGAGACACTAGATTGCCCAGAGGCTTGGTAACAGGCTATGGAATATTTCATCTCTAGGGTACTGGCTCAAATCCAGAGTCAGGGCTGAAGGTGAAGCCTGTCTCTTGGGCAGGCTGCCACAGGACACCTTTAAAAACCCTGCTCCTTCACTCAGGACAGCCTTTACCAATCCTCTGCTGAGGAACTTTCTCCTCTCTCCAGTCTGAGTCTTACAGTTGAGGCAAGCTGGAAGGATGTAAATCAGAAACATGCAAAATGTTATGCCAACACAAAATAAAAGTTTTTTGCAACTGCCTGAGCAATGCTGTGCACTAGATTTAATGGGCTTTCAGAGGAAGGAGGCTCACAATTTTCCATTTGATACAGACTAACACAAGACACAAATGACAGCAGTTCTCTGTGCCCAGAGCATGGAGGTTACACACCATCATGCCAGTAATCTTTCATTTCCTCCATACTGAATCTTTATGGATCAATAAAATCCTAAACTAAAAATCCTTATTAGCTATTCAATATAGAAAGGAATAGAAAGAGTAGAAACCCCCAAAACTAAAAAAAAGCACTTAATGCCAGACAACACAATAGAAGTTGAGACTGTTTAAACAAAAGACATTTCCCTACATCTTTTCCCATACACAGCAGCAGCAGCTGTCTGCTCCTTGTCTGTGATGGTGTCAGGAAGAAAATTCCTGTGCCACTCCCTTCCCTCCTCCCACATTATCATTGTCCTCAGCAGATTTCTTTACTCCCTTCATTATGCTTGATCCTCTTTCTATTGGAGCAAAGCAAAATTATTTCCATTTGATGTTTTGTATCTCTGCTCATCTCAATGAAAATCCAGTAACTCCCTCTATTAGTGACTCCCAATTTAGCAGGTCTGTGACTGTACAGTATCAGTGAAAGCACAGCTGGAGAAATAAAACCCATGTAAATAGCTGAAAAGATAGGTAAAAGTCTGGGCAGTGATCCAAAAACACTAAACTACAGACTTCCAACATCTGGTTCAGTGTGGATTCCAAGAAAGACAGAAAAAGAAAGACAGAAAGGAGTTGATTTATCTGTAGATTTTTTACAGAAGGTTTTCATTTAATTTTTTAATTCATCAAAACTTTTGCTCAATTATTGTGGTGTAATTTCTTCACCTTACTGCATCCTGTCTTTTTATTCAGAAGGAAATAGTGCCTTGGACAGGAGTTATAAACAGTCCTGAGTTTCAAACTTCCATATTTTGTTATGATACAAGCAAACTACAGATAAAACCCCCTAAACCTTATTGTTCAGCCTCTCCCTCTTTTCAGTTAGGACTAGGTTTATGACACAGGGATGGGAATCCTTTACAGGTTTCATAATCTTTCAGACAAATTATTACAACAGAGTCCTGCCAGTTCCTTGGCTTCTCTGAGCACAATGGGCTCCAGAGAGAAGCCCTCACATCTCCACCTGAGGCACCCAGGACTCCACCACTCCCACTAGTGCTGTGTGAGGAGCATTTTCTGCTTTCAACAGTTTTATGAGATGAGAGCTTCTGCTGCAGAGTCCAGAGACAATGTAATTTTCAAAAGCTCATAGATGAATTAAAACCATAAAAGCCCCTGTAGTTTTCAGGGATAGTTCCACCCTTAATGTACCTGAGCTCTTTCCAAACTCCTGCCTCTCCATGGTAAAAGAGCACATCATCTGTCCCACACATGACTAATTGCCTCTTCTGGCCAGCAGTGCCCCAGGCACTCAGCACAGACTGTCACAGGTAGGACTCTCTGCCTCCAACCACTGCCAGTGGCATCCAAACCTCAAAACCCCTTGATGAGTGCACTTCAAATAATCACTAAATACACAAATTAAATAATGGGAAGCTCTGAAAAGTCTCCAAACAATTTCAAATTTGTCTACTTTGTGTTTCAAGGCTGCCTCACTTAGAGCTGAACCATGAGCGTTATTACACACATACACAGAAAGAGAAGTAAATTCACATGGGGTAACGGTGTGATTCTCCTGCCCAAAGACACCTACACCTTGGCAAGGTGTGTATTTTCCTGATCTCTCTTCTCTCCAAACAGAAAGAAGGTTCAGGACACAGCCCAGGACCTGGCACTGAGTGAGTGCACAACCAGGCTGGACACAACCAGGCTGGACACAACCATCCTGTCTCTTGGCCAGTGCCATGCCCTGGCTGGGGGCTCCACGGAATTTATTTTCATCAGAAGACCTTTTATGCAACAAGGTAGTGCTTTCCAGGTAGTCCAGAGTGCCAAGAAAACGGCAGTAGGCCACCACTCATGCCTCTGGATCTGTGATGAGCTTTCCACTTAGGAAAGGAGGCAATGACATGACAGAAATGAGGATCCCATTAGGGCACTGACAGGCAATAAGGAGGACACAAATTCTGTCCCTTGGAAACAAAGTCCCCAAGAAATAAGGAAGCTGCTATTCTCGAAGATTTGTGCGATTTATTCTTTAAGAAGGGAGCCTGAGGGTAGCAATTACACATGCATATTATTCAAACCTGAATTCTTTTTGTGAAACTCTCTTTAAATTATGCCAGTTTACAAGACCATCTTGTCTACCTGCTCCCAGTTTTCTGTCACTAAAAGATCAGCTTCCTTCCTCCTTGCCCTCCTCCTGCCCGTGCCATATCACTTCTCCCTTCACATCAGTCCAGACTTGAAGTGACCCTTAGGGAGCACATTCAGCCCCTCAGGCCATCAGAAAACAACTGACTTTCACTCTGAAAATACTTGACTGATGTTCCACTGCCCCAGGCAGAAGAAGGAGAATAAAGCAGCTTTCTGCATAGTTGACAAAGCAGGAGTGCTTTGAAAAATGACTGATAGGCTCTCCACCCCATACCTTTGTGCTACCCACATCAGTCTACATGTGTATGTTCACACCCGGGCACCCAGATCACACACTGAACTCGGAACAGTTACAAATGAGAGAGGCAGTCTCACATCAAACACAATCTCCTGGGATACACTACCAACACTTTATCATGAAAGAGACAGAGAAGTTGCATAAAATGCCCTGTTCCAGCCCAGTACATTTTACCCCATTTCCTGCAGTTATTAGACTCTTCTGCAATCAAGTGATCTGACAGAAAACTAACTCCAAAAGGCAGGACAGGACAGAAAGTTTTCACCCGAAGTTGTTTCCAGTGAGTTTGGAATTGTTGGGTGTTTTGAAGATTGCAGGTACTACCTGATACACAGCTTGTGGGTTAAAAACAGGGGAAAGGAGGAGAAGAGAAATGTCTACATTCAGCCTCCAGGACTGGTCTTGTCAGTCAGAATTAATTAAAGTGTTTCACAAATAATTACATTAGAGTAGGTAAAAATCTAGCACTGGACAGAATGCACTTTTGCAGCCACCAGAAAAGATGAATCAAGACAGTCAAAATCAGATCTATATCCTTCCTTTACAACATTCCTGCTTTATAGGCAGGTCTACACACAAACAGGCCACAACACTGCCCAGGACAGTCCAGCTTCATCCTGTACAGTGAAGGCAGCACACCAAGCCAGGGAAGCTGGAAAGAAGTCCCCTTTCTGTGTGTCTCAGCCCTTTGGCTTTCACCAGCTGGACACTGGTTCTAAAAGGATGACCTCACCATTTACCATTTTACCTTTCAGTGCTTTACTTAATACATGACCTGCTCAGTAAAATATTTGCAGACTTGGTACTCTGGTACTTTATCCCATTACAAAGACACGCAGAACATTTCACATCTCTCTCATGCAGGTGGTCCTCTGTTCTGACTCAGGGCCAAAGAGAATATAAAGTTAGGCCAGTTCAGCAGAATAGGTGAAGGCATCTGAGCTGAGGGAGGGGAGTACAGCAACTGCAGATGCCAATTGTGGCTATACATTTCAAAGATAGCACTAATTTATTTATTTGGCTTACAGTGACCAAATCCATCTGCCCAGTACAGATGATCTACCACAAGATGTCTAAGAATCACTACAAATCAACATTTTTTATTAAAATTGTTCACATATGTGCCAGGGAATCACAGAAAGGTGTATTAGAAATGATCCTGTTCTTTCAGGCAATTACACTCCATTAAATATTATGAATACACATGCCTGGGAAGGATGAGAACAAAGGAAAAGAAAGAAATAAGTATCAGATACTTTTATGTTCCCAGTTTATTTTTAGAATGATTAACAGTGCAAAACATAATGCCTCTTTAGTTCAATTCTCCATTTTTTCTCCATTCCAATAAAATATTTCCTGTGTTAGATGATCTCTCTCTCAATAGTTTTATACTGGATGATGTAGTCACAAGTATCTTCAGACACAGTGATTTGGATTTACAGCCAGGAAGAAGAATGTATTGGTGGAAGAACAGACAGAGGAGCTGCAGTGCAGGCAGGAGGCATTTCTTTTCAGCTTACTTACAGAACACATTTGCCCAACTGGTTTTGATTTCTATTTCTACTCCTCATTAAGGACATAGATGTGAAATTTGGTGTTTGTGGCACTCAGTCCTGATAGGTGCTGGGAATGTTGCCACCCTCAAAGATGACACTGCAAACTGCATGGCACACATGTCCCTCCCAAAGGAATTCTAAAAAGAAACACAGCAAAGAAAAGTCCGGAAGGAGCTTTGCTCTGCAGTCCAGCTCTCAGTATCATATCCCTTCAATTCCAGGACAGAGCTTGCCTGAGCAAGGGCTGGCACAAGAGCAAAAGGGCAGATCCAAAGACACACAGGGGACAGAATCTACTTTACAGAGCCCTTTATTAGGAAAGACTGCTAAGGAAATTGTTTGGTTCACCTATTATTCTTTCTCTTTTTTTCAAAGCCTTAGACATTGTGCTTTCAAACTAACATTTGGCTTCAGCTTTTAAAAAGACATGAATAATAATAAAACCATATTGCTGCACATATGACTTATGATTAAGCAGCTCTCTGAGTTATATACAGAGGAAATGTCTGAAAAGGCACTGGCTGACACTTATCAAAGAATTTGGAAATGGAAATTACAGCAAAAGAAAGTAAATTAGCCAAGAATTTTAGAAGAAGCAGGATATAATGATCAAATCAATGACATCAAATTAGAAACCCAGATCAGAAACCAATGCAAGAACCTCAGGAAGACATGCTTTCAACTGGTGACATCCTACTTATCTATTTCCTATGTCATTCAGACATATTCTGATGATTTCATTAAAGATCCAAAACACACCAGTTTGAACCCCTGTGCTTTTGTCTGTGTTGTATATGACCTATTTTCCAGGGAGCTGCAGGTTACTGAAGTAAGTCCCCATTCATAACTTTCTGCTCAGACTCTACCACAGGTCAGTGTTGGAAGGAAGAGCTTTCCAGTAGGGAGCTTATTGTGAAGAAAGAGTACAGCATTTTTCAAGACATGAGTTAATGAGTCATACTGTTTATGTTTCCCAAATAAATTAATAACAACAACTAACAATTCATTCCTAAAGTTCCTGCATGCCCACAATTCCAACCAACTGCAGCAGGAGCCAGAAATGCTCTGCAGCTTTGGAAATGAAATCTGTCCCATGTGTTCCAGTAGAAATTTCTATGGATAAATCCAATGATGGTTAAATGAGACACTTAAAATCTTCAGAAAAAAAATTTTAAACTAAAAATCCTAAACCAGTAAAACACAATAAGCTTATTACAGAACACAGCCCTCTGAGACCATTACTCCCTTTCCCTGTGGAACCTGCCATTGGGTAGCAGAATCTATATTTATTAATATTCCCGTCATGGACAACATTATCATTAGAATTATTTATTACCAGTTATTCCCAACAGATTATTGACAGCATGAGTACAGTAATCCAAACAGAAAAACACTCACTTGTCTTGAATCACCAGCACCTGGCAAGAAAAGCTGAAACCTGAACTCATGTACCAGATGAATCTCTTCTAAATATGTGTAGGTATATTTGGTACCTAAAGCACATCTGTGTCCAAGATCTCAGAGGTTTTGAGGGGCTCTTTGTCTGGGGCTTTATTTGTTGATTGGGGTTCTTTTTAACAAGATGGGTATTACCATTCCCTTCTGTGTGGAGAGAGAAGAGAGAGCTCAGGACAATGCACAGGTTTGCCCAGCACAAGGTGTTTCAGTGAGAACAGAGCCTCCCATGCTGGGCTCCTGCAGCCTCCCATCACCCAGGCTGTGATGGGGTGGCTGTGCAGCTCTTCTGGGTCAGCAGTTTTTAGGGTTTAGGAGTTCAGTACAGGAAAGTACAGTAATACACAAAGCCACTCTGGCTTCTGCAGCTGCCAGACCACTGCCTTAACTCTGCCCTGAAAAGAAATCCCCCAAGGCTGGCTCTCTTAGTGCCCAGCTGCTGGGAACAAGAGAACCGGACTGTGAAGGGCAGTGGGGCTGGACGGTGGGTGAGGAGCTGGCAGTGAGGGCAGCCCTGGTTCACCTGTGTGGGGAGAGGAAGGCAGGGCAGGCAGGGTTATGTAAGCAAAGTGCCGGCTGGAATGTGCAGAATGTACACAGAGGGTGGGGCAGGCCCGGAGCTGGGGGCCAGGGAACAGACCCCGGGCAACAGGTTCCCTGAGAAAAGGCCTTTCCAAAGTGCAGCCCGTGGGCCTCTGCTCCTGCTGCTGCTTCTGTCCTTGGACTCGGACACACAAAAGCCATCAGATATAAGTGTGGACTATTTAATGCTACTAAGATAATGATGAATAAAATAGCCAAGTTTTCTCCAGTGGCCTCATCCCCTTCCTGAAACAGGCAAGACTTCTGCGATTGTTGCCAAAAAAAGCGCAGGCAAGATATACAATCAAACGTAAAGAAAAACTTCACCCCATTTCCGGAGCAGTCTGGGTTTTATGATCTTGTTGCTTTGGATTTTTTCCCATGACTAATTAACACATCCTTCCCTAAAATCTACTCAAAACCCTAAGCAACAAAGCAAAAAAAAAAAAAAAAGAGGAATATTTCAATATTCAGTGAGTCTGTCCTAACCACTTAAACGATGCTCATCTTCCTCTTCAGGTGTCACTTCAAGCAAACAAACCCAACTGGTAAAGGTAAGTCCACTTTACATTTACAGATGTTTGTAAAGCAAGTGCTTATGAAAACATGGAATAAGACCTCATCCAGCTGGGAGGTAGATTTATCTAACTAGTGCACAAAGCCAGGGATCTGGGTAAATTTGTGTGTTGAGGACGTTTGATAAATACTTGATCCCTGGCTTTGCAGACCTGCTGTGGATATAAAGTTTGCCTGAGTATCCTCTGTCTTCAGTACAAACTGAGGTAGGGGCAGAATTCTACTCCTGCTCAGCTGCAGGACTACATCCTGTAAGTATTTTGTGACTGCAACAAGAAATCCAAGCTAAACTCTCTACAGTGGTACCTGAACTAGCTCTACTGATCAGAACTAATTATAAGAAAAGTTCACACATTGAATGTCAAAGATGAATCCACAGAGGAAATATAACACATGAAGCACATGTTCCAGACATGCTGTTCAAAACAAATCTGAAAAAAATAAGGTCAAGGGACCTGGAATATTTCTCACAGAGATTCTGCAAGCTAAGTAGTGAAATGGCGTTAAATAAATTACATGGTTTCAAATTACTCACTCTGCAACTACAGACTACAGAGGAGCAGGGCCCTTTGGGTTACCTTCATAGAGCACAACAAATGTGTCTGGAGAAACACACAAAGAGCAGAAACTATCAGATACTGTTTAACTGTTGGCCATGACTTACTTTCTGTTTCATAAGCAGCAATCTCTTCTTCAGAAGCAGGTGATGGATGGACTCACTAGGCAGCTCTGTACTGAGAAATTATGAAGACAACTGTTAGTGGGCACTGGGAACACTCACATCCATCACCTCAGGCTACACAGGCCCCCAGCACATACATACACACACAGACAGACAGACCCCAGGCTTCTCTGAAGCCCCATCACACCAGCTCTGGACAGACCTTAACCCAGGGCTGGGGCACTAAGGTAAATTTAACTTAGAACCAGGTGCAGTTCCCAGCATGTAGTTAATGTTGCAGGTCTAAAGCTTCACAGCATTGTGTGACCACCATTTCCAGAAATAGTGAATTTCTCTTTTCAAAATGATTGTTCACTGTGCATTCAGCTTCTGTTTTACTAACAGATCCCCACTTCTGGAAATTTCATATTCTCAGGTGCACTTTTTCATAGAAATGGCCGCATTTTTGAGTTCATAGAAAGTGGAAAAAGCAATCAAACCTTTAGATGTGAGGTGATTTGTCATCTTGCTAGAAATACTTTAACACAATTCTGATTCACTACCATCCCAGGAAAGGCTGCCTGTAACACACTGAGAGCCAGGTTGGGCTGTGAGCCAGCAAAGCACTCCAGTCTGACTTCAGCTTTCAGCTTAGGCCCTGTACCACTGCCCACAGTGAGATGACTTAAAAATCATTAGATTAAAAGCCGTAAATGTCTTGCTAGTTTAGAGCCTTGGTGTGAACTTCCAAGAACGAGTGTCATAGCACACAGATACACCATTTTGAGTTTATAATGCCCCACCACATGACCCAACCTGAGTAAGGCCCAACAGATGAGCTCCAGGTGAAATTTGATGGAAATGGACAATATTTGCAAAAGGCCTTCAGCAGAGGCCTTTGTATTCAAGAGTCTTTTATCCCACTGTAGGTGAGAGTATACTTTATACATCCCAGGAGGAAAATAACTTGGTTAGAAAGCTCTCAAAGAAAGACAGAGAGCACAAACAGAAAAGCTATTGTGCATAAATCCAGGTGGAATCATGAGTCTTTCTCAAAATGCTGAAAGGATAAATCCACCTCCCACAAACTACAGAAGAAGATGTGGTTCCCATACACATGTGAGTGGCAAAGCAACTTCCCACATAGTCACAGCTACCTCCTTCTTCCTCTGTTCCATCACTTAAATTCTGTCATGAGAGTAAACACGAGGGGTCAGGAGCTGTCACCTCATCAGGAGAAGGAGAAAAGGAGGGAAGAGGATTTGGACCTTAAATATTTGCATATGAATTTGGCTTCAGCCTTCATTGTTTACATGCCTTTGAACACTTTCTGTTTCTTTCTGCATTCTTCACTGCTCCATTTTATTTATTTTCACCTTCTGCTTCTCAGATCTTCTGCCAGACTGCTTATTTAGTTCTACTTGTTGCACTGAAAACACCATTGTTGTCATCCAAATCAATTCCTGAACATAATAAAAACCTCAAAATAGCTCAAACAACCAGTTTTCCATCCTTTGGTCTCACTTGAACTACAGTATAAAAGGCAGTATTTGGGAGCTCTGATAGTTTACACAGAACCAGTCCCAGATTCACAGCATTTTAGGTCCCCACCTCTCTTTTTCTTTCATGGGTTAAGACTGCTCAGAGTCCACCCCCATCTCCAGCCCAGACAGCCCCTCTTGCAAGGTAATCCACTGCAAGACTTAATGGTCTTCAAATAAACTTGGTACTTTTGAAATATTGAGATGGCCTTCAGCATGTTAGCTGAGGAACAAGATAAACTAAGATTACCTTTACTTTTAGGGATGATGAAAGGGAACCATCTCCTAAGAGCCTGTGGTGAAGCAGTAGGGCACTCTGGATACAGATTTCCTGATAAGTCTCCTGTGTTCCTCTCCATTCAAACTGCATAGCGGGAAAAAATAGGAAAAACCAAACAAACATAACCCCAAAAAACAAGACAAGAAAAGGCAAGGTGAGACAAGAATAGAAAGAAACATGATAGGACCGATATTTTCCCCAAACCTATATTGCCATTATCTGTCCTCACCCTCAATTTTTTTCCCAGAGATGAGAAGGGGTCTGGAAAGACTAAACACTCTTGTGCTGCAGATCAAATATTTCTCCTTTTAACAGCTGATCAGGATGGAAGGGATCTGAAGGGAAGGAACACAGCAGTCCACACCACTGCCCCAGTCCAGCATTCATTTCATGCCCCATGGGGAACAGAACGGTGACGCTGCTGTGTGTGAGGAGGAGGACAACCCTCCTCAGTGGGAAGCTGCTGGTGCCAGTTGTGCAGGGGGCTCCTCTGCACTGGCAGTGAGAGCAGAGGCATGTGAAGACACCAGCAGATGACACAACATAGCCACAGGACAGGACCTGGGCAGCCTGTCAAATATGTAATTTTTAAATACTGTCTTTTGTGTATTGGTTTTTGGGAGGAGAAGGAAGTGGCAGATGCTGAAAGAAGGAATCACTAGAGGAAAGGATGGCAGTATCTAAAGCACTCACAGAGCAGTACAGACTCTACTTAGTTTTCTTACAAACTTCAGTCCCAAAAACTCTCAGTGATAACAAGAATTCTGAAACTGCACATAAAGAATTAATCTTTTCTTGACGGCTTTGTCCAGCCCCTCACTACCATATTTTTCCAAGGATAACTCACTGAGTACCTTTCAGTCTTTTACATTTTCCTTGATTTGAACTAAATGGCAAAATAAATATCATAAGGTGAATTTAAACAGCACAACAGTGAGAAAACTATTCATTTGAAATATGAGCAAAACATTCAAACTGGTAGTAAAATAATAATTTTTGAAGTTGTTTCTAACTTTTAAAGGATTACTTTAGACCTTTTCCTATGGTCTCAATGACTCCCATTTTATTTTTTCACATAGAATTTAAAATTATTCCTACCATTTCTGTCATCCAGTAGGGCTTTTAAATTAGAAAACCAGACTGCAACTTCAGCAGCCTGTCTGAGCATTAACCAATCTCAGCTCCTCCGCTCTGACAAAGCCCTGGCTGAGAGATAAAAAAGAATCACATACCTTACTTGTTCAGAGCTATTCACACCAACTCTTCCTCTTGCTGCTAGGCACTAATCACAAATTAGAAGGCACTTCAATATTGTCAACACAGAGACCTTATGCAAATCTACAGATGAGAAAGAAGTCAGAAAAGCAACAAAATTTTTGAATGTATTCTTATGCTGCTTTAGCAAAGGATTAATTGACCAGAACAGGCTGCTCTCCAGTCTGTGGATACATAAGATGCTAGTGTAGCAAACAGTCTATGTTTTAAAAGTCTTCAATCAAAAAACCAAACATTTTAAGTATTTACTTTTTACATTCAGGACCTCACTTGATTTTGCTATTCACTGATTTGGGGAAGACAGATTGTAGTTTTCTGCTTCATTTTTGCTCAACCAGGTTCCCTTTCTAGCTCTGATACTAAGCACAGGATTGCATTTAAATAAAAACATGCAGTTTCCATGGGTCCTGTGGATGTATTTTCCAGCTCACAGATATTCCTACCTATATCAGACTCTGTAAAAAAAAACAAAACAAAAAAACCAAAGTCTAACCCCCACTTTGTTCCCAACATATTTGACAGTAGTCCTTTAATCCTGAAAGATAAAACCAGAATAAGACCACTACCTCTGTGCTGAGCAAAAAGCCCTCCTAAAATAAAGCCCTAAAACTGCAGGGGGTTTCCTGAGTGTTCTGCCATGCATTGAAATAGTCAGTTAGATCAGAAGGTGTGAGGCATGAGCAAAAGCTCGACATTGACATTTCCAGCCTCGGCAGAAAAACTACCCTGTCATTTGAAAAAGCATTTACCACCCTGCAGATGCTCTTTGCCATGCCAGTGTTTCTGTCTCCTCAGAACTGCTCAGGAGTCAGACTCTTCCTCATCTTAACTTGCCTGCCATCTGTAAGGAGTAACTGATAGAGAAGAAAAAACGTGCACAGCTGCCTCTCCTGGAATCCTTTGAACTAGAAGACCCTCAAAGCTTTCTCTGAAAGTCAGGCTTTTGCACTTCGACTCAGTCTGGTATCTTTGAAACCATAATATTTACATTCTTTCTCTTTTATATTGCTTTTCCTTACTGCTTCCATGAGACAGTTAAAAATAGAAGGTGAGGCACTATAACTAGACAGAAGGCTGTGTAGTGGTGTGGTGCTCCCCATGGCTTCTCCAGGCCTGTTCCTTTTTGATGAGTAGGGGAAATACCTACTGGGTCAATCCATGCATCTCTTCCTCCTGCTGCCAGTGAAGATTCCTGCATTGCAGCTCTGCCCTGGCTTGTGCCCAAGAGGCTACAGGATCACTTGCACAGGTTATGTAATGAAGGCTTGAGAGCTTCGTGTGCCTTGCTGACCTGGAAAACTAAGTTGGCTCCTTTTGTGGAGGAACTATTTGAGTTCCTTCCTCAGTTTTTCTGACTTCCATGTCACTTTGTGTGCTGTCCACGTCTGCTCTGGGCAGTTTTCTGGGATTGCAGCACTTCAGCAAAATTTTAGGAATTTGCTCTTTCCTAGTTCATGCTGACAGTACACTTTTCAAGCAAATTGAGTTGTCCTTTCAGTGTCACTTTCTTGAGGTCTCCCCCGAGTAACTAATCTCTTGAATAGCAAAGTCTAATACAGAAATAATAAGTTTTATCTTATCTAAGGCCCTTCATCCCAGAAAGTTTCCTGCACGTATCATCTGCTTTGGATGGGGAACCTCCAAACTCTGATCAGTGTGGGAAGAGCAACACTGTCACTCATCTTGCTGCCTTTTCACTCTCTTCACAAGTGGCTGATGCAGTGACACAAATGAGGTCATGTCCTAATGCTCCTCTGAAGAATTATTCCTACCTGGTGCACCCTTCACATGCACATGGGTGTTCCCTGTGCCACATCACATCCATGCATTTCAGTGAGGGTGAGGTGATGTACACTCTGCTAAAACACAAACCTATGTTGGACCTAGAAAAATAATGAAAGGTACTGACAGCCTGTTGATGCTGGGATCCAGCTGAAGGATAATGCAGAGGAGGAGTTCTTGAATCTCCAGTATCAGGCACCATTTCTTTATAAACCTGCATTTACACAGCTTAAAAAGCAGCAACATTAAAATGGATCTGACTGGTTTTTATTCCAAATTCATTTCTCTTCTATAAATAATATTTAAATACATTTAACTGTATTTCAGCTGCGAAAAGGCAAAACAGAATAAACAATTGAAATAATTCTACTGACTTGATTTTGAAAATCCAAACATCAGCCTGGTTTTTCAAATTTTCAATAATCATAGCTTAAAATATTCATCTAATAAATTTTCCATTCAGTTACCAGTGCAGAGGTTTTTGTGTGTTCATGTTCTTTTTCTCACATAACCCGACAGAGCCATTTCTACTTACACTGCACAAGACCATTTCTGTGTTCTTTGTAACATATTAAACAAATTAAATACATCTTGAAAACAAAACAAAAAAAGAAATAATAAAACCTTCCTACCACAAAAACACAGCTTTCATTTATTACACTTTTCAATCTAGAATATTTAAGGACTTTAAAAGAATGGTTTACAACTGGGGGCAAAAAAACGAAGTACAAAAGAAGTACACAAAATGGAGTCATGGAAATTATAGCTTCTTACCTGCCACAAGATTTTATAGCACAATAGAGTCATTAATTGTGACATTTATGCTGTTTCCATTAGAATTTCACTATAAATATCTAGATGTATATATGAGTGTACATGCACACACATTCATATATGTTTATCAGTGGTGTGTGGTATAAACAAAGTTGAAATCACACCAGTTCCACTACAAACCAAGTATCCTTGGTTTTATTGCTGTTTTTATTTCTATTGGTCTTTCCATTTCTCCCCACTTAACTTTGGTTCTCCCTCACTCTAATTTGTGACTGGTTTTTTGGGGTTCTTTATGCTTGATTAGTCTTTCATTTTCTCTGCCAAATGCCCTCTCAATTTAGATTCCTCCTCAAAACCATTCATTTCTCCATCTCTACCCTTTCCTTTAAACACAACCAATGGCTTCTCTCTTTCAGGCTGCAAACCTTGTCACAGGGCCTACACTTCCAGTGTTCATTTGTACAACATTTGATTAATTTGCAATCCTTTGAAAATGCTTACTAATATTTTAGTAGGATTTTTTCCTCTCACATTTAGGAACTGCTACAGTGTTTGTCTTTTCTGAAGCCAGAGAGATAAAGTGGTGATCCATAACTGGATGGACAAAGCACAGTGGAAAAATTAGGTGGCTTCAGCCAGAAAAACTAACAATCAAGAACCTTTTGGCAAGTCTGAATTTTAACTTAAAGCTGCAAAATACATCATTTGAGACAGTTTCAAGTCTTGACCAAATCTTTACTGGAAATTACAGTAGCAAAACAAAGCAGAATCTCCTGAGGCACCCTCACATCTCAGCTAACAGAGCTAATCACCTGGCAGCTTGCAAGCATTTATTTCACAGAATGTGAATGTTCCAGATGATTCTGGAATTTGATGGAAAAGACTGTTGAATTCAATAATATTAAAAACTCTGCCAACACTAGTCAGTGTCAAATTTGCTGGGCCCAAAATATGATTTCTCTTCAAATATTATTTCCTTCTCATAGAGTTTAACTGCTGTAAGGCTCCAACTTACACTTGTTCTTTGCAAGACCAACTAGAAATTTTACAGACAAAACCCAAACAATTCACCATGGGGCCCCACCATAAACAAAGTCATATATGAATGCTATTTTTATTACAAAAGCTGTAAAGATTTCCTGGAAGCTCATCTGTGAAGTTGCTGAACACTACATACCTAACCAAGGTTTCCATGATACCGCCTCCAACTCCATGGACCTTCCAGGAGACAGGAAGATTTTAAGTGTCCTGCTCTCGTTCCAGTAGAAGTGCTCAGGTTGAAGGAGAGTATCATTAGCCAGAGTCTAATAAGTTTATGATTCTGATTTAGCATTCATTTGTTATTTCTGGAGATGTCAGTAGTGCCCATGCATAGACCACTTCTGTCTTTCCACTTGAGTGCCTGGAGAGAATAATATTGCCTTTAATAAGTGGAAGATGTGACAAAGACAGAGGGAGAGATATTTTTGCATCATGTGACAAAGTGGTTTTATTCTCTCTCCTCCCCACCTTACATCCTCAGCATGAGGTGTTTCTTCATCTCTTCTCCAGTTTGTTTGGCAATCCCAACTGCTGTCAGTCACACCTCCACACACAGGTCACCAGCCCCAAACACAGTGGGGGCACACAGTCATACAATTCTCACAGAGCTGACCTTTTCAAATAATTTGAATTGATTTTTCCAGACCAAGCTTGTGTCAACAATATCCCACCAGATAACTAGAGATGAGGAAATAAAGAGCCCAAACACTACATGGGCAAGCTGCAACAATGCCATTAATCTGCTCACCTGCCTGTCCTGCCTCCTCCCACCCCAGCTCCACATCACCTCCAGATCTTTCAGATGTCTTTGGTGTTTAGCTAAACAAAGAAGGTCTTTTCCTCTGTTCCAAGTCTTTCAGTTACTTGGCTAAATAGTTCTAAGTGACAGTTTTTAGCATATAACCTTCTCCCTCCTTTCCAGCATTATACAGACCACCCAACACTTCAGCTCCTTTACCCTCCCTTCTCCTCCTACATCTTGTTGCATCTTGGGTTGAAATTTCTCAGAGGATCAACAACACAACACGGTGTTCAACTTGTAATATATTCAGCATGTAATAAATGAAGCCTTGATCATAACTAGTCCATGGAAGCTGCCATAATACAAAGTGACATATCTATTTTTTGTTTTAAAATAAGCTTCTGATTCCTGCTCCCCTGGTATTGGCAAGACCATGTGAGTGTGACAGAAATAAACTGCGTGACCTCCACATCAGCAGGGGATCAGCTTTGGGTTGTGCTCACAGATCAGGAATGGGAGAAGAGGGAGCCAAAGAGGCTCCATCCTCCTCCTCCCTGCCTTAGCTACACCTTAGCTCTACCTTATCCTTTGCAGGGCTATGCTTCTACCCTCCAGGGCTTCATTCTGGCCTAAACTTCTTCACAGTGTCCTCTCAACATATTTCCAAATTATACAAAGCTAACAGCATTAGTATCTTATTTTTTGCAATCTACAGAAGAGTCTCAGAGAACAAGCTACTGTCAAGCAGATGAACTCTAAATGTCTTTCTAAACAGAGATTGCTTTGTTGGAAAAAACCCATTTCAGAGCCAAGGAATGATCGTGTTTATTTTCTTATCTCCTTGATGAAACAGAACTAATTTCTCTTACGTTCAAAGAGATTGTGCTTGAAGAGCTCAGTTTTTAGAACTGCAACTCCTAACATTCCCATCAGGTTCTCCTTGTAGCTTAAACTTCTGCCAGCAAAACACAGACAAACTTGCTGGGTGTGGTCTGACACACGTCCAGGAGGTCTCTCAAACCACGTGTGTCTAATGGGTCTAACCTATGACTAAATCAATCTCAAAGAACAAAAGCTGTGTGGAAGGAGAAAATAACTTTATCTAAAAATTAAACAAAATTCAATCAAGTGTCATTTTCTGAGACATTTAAAAGGTGCTGCATCTCCCAGAAGGTGCTAAAAGACAGGAAAGCCTTACCCAGTGATCAGTGCCTTCCCTCCCGTGGACAGAGCAAAGGGTTCTGATTCTCATGCACAGACCACGAGACTGGTGAGCAGCTTTTCTAGCAGAAAACATAAAAGAATTTGACTTAAGGAAAAAAAACCCTCCCTCAAAAACCTGTCTTG
Source organism: Neodrepanis coruscans (assembly GCA_013400695.1). Taxonomy (NCBI): domain Eukaryota; kingdom Metazoa; phylum Chordata; class Aves; order Passeriformes; family Philepittidae; genus Neodrepanis; species Neodrepanis coruscans. The sequence continues at coordinate 31,844 of VYZS01000093.1, read as the reverse complement.
TCCTTCAAACCCCCTTAGAAATACACTTATTACTCTTTTATTCATGTTTCCAGTTGCAGAAATGTAGAGAATTACAGGGCAATAAGCAGGTTTGGATTGTGTGTGTGACATGACACACTCTTGAGCAGAGGTGCAGGTTAACTTACACAGAGAGGTACAGAATTTGTAATGACGGTATCAAAACATTTTAGGGGAACACAATAATATACAACTCATGTACCTCTAACTCTTGAGATTAAGACTGTTCTAATCATTAAATAAATTTTTCAGAATAACTATGTTTATAACAAAAAAATTATGTACTTGATCACTCCATAGTGACACCAAATTACAGTGTCGAAATTTGGGGATCCCACATGAAACACCCTATACCAGGAGCTCCTACCAAGAGAGTAAATTCACAACTGAGCCATCTCCAGTACTTGCCTGGATATGTTCTCTCTGTGCCAGTGTCCCCTCTCTCTGCCCACACAACCTGCCCTGCTCTGGACAGCTCTCCATGACCCCACACACCCTTTGCCTGCCCCTGCACTGGGTCTACCCCACGCCAGGCACAGCGGCTTTGTGGCCCTTGCTCTTGTTCTGTGTCCCGAGGACATTGGTGTGCTGTGAGCACCAGAACAGGAGGACAGAGCTTGATCAGTGCAGAGAGGCACCAACAGACACTTCATGAGGTGAGCAGGTCTGTTGTTTCCCTGTGCTCTGAGCCTCTCCCTGCTGCATCCCTGAGGAGCCAGGCTCAGTCTCACCAGGGAGGTGGATGAAAAGGATCACTCACTCACTTTGCTACATCACAGCACATTCCTGGGACCCCAGCCCCAGGGGCTCTACTGAACTGGCTGTGTGTTACTCTCACTTGGCTGTCTCATTAGACACTACATTTGGCAAATTCTACCTGCCTTAGGCCATGTCTACCCAGTAAAGCTTCATCAAAGTTTTGCACACCCAAGGTCAGCTCAGGGCATGGAAAATGCACATCCTGTAGCTGACACTGTTTCAGTGGTGGAACTCCAGTGACTAAGATTATTTGTGCAAGCAGCAGTGTCCAGGTCAGTGCACCTTCTCCTGTTTAGGCAGATGAAGTCCCCAAACCAGCACAAAACCTGCCAACAGAATACACTGTGCCTTCACCAGATAGTCTGTCCTGTAGCCACAGCACAATAAACAGCTTTTGCTGGGTGCACAAGACACACTAATTGCAAGCTGTACTTTTACATTCCCATCTGGCTTCTCTTTGTTCACTTTCTCTTCCTTATACACCGTAGAGCCCCCTTGCCTTTACTTTGGAAAAGAGTTGCAGTTGCCTCAGGATGTAACAGAAATTCTCTGTAAATTTTTCATGTAATGTTTACAAAATACACAGGTTAAAACATGCTTTTGGAGCTCAGTTTCTTGCAGATATCAGTTATACAAAGGCTCTTTTTGTTAAAAATACTATCAACATTTCACTGGGGGAGAGATGTTCAATACCAAGAATGCAAACTGATGGGAGCCAAGGGAGTCAGTGATAGGCAAAGAGGACAGCAACAGGTCTTCAGGATTGTCACTGACACATCATGACAAACATTCCCAAACATGTTCTGTGCAAAATAAACTGTGCCCTTTCTCCTTAAAATAAACATCCTTGATATACTTACTGAAACCAGGAATGTGCCATTATTAATGATAATGTAGTGCAGGAGACAGCTTTCCTTAAGGTTACCAAAAATATTTTTGCTGCTTCATCTCACGTATTGTTGGAGCTCACCAAACCCAGAGCTCTGGTGCACCTGTTTTCTCTCAGACACATCTTATTTTTCTTCCTTGGAAGTCCCAGCTGGCGTCCAGGTTTTCTTAAATTGCTACCAGAGCTAATTGCTAAATTGCTACCAGAGCAATGCCCCAGAAATGGGAATTGCTTTCTGTGGTGAAAGGTGAACAAATGGGTGGACCCTGGACCAGAACAATCAATGAGAAGAACTGGTGCTCTGACCATGGGAGGGAAGAGATAGGCAGCCGGAGCCAGGCAGGCAACCACAGGAGTTCCAGGGGCTTTGATTTGGGGGTGCTCAAAGCAGGAAAATTTTAGGGAAGCTCAGGGAAGAAAGGAGTAGCTTGGGGCTGGTAAAAAGCTGGCAAACAGGTGGTTCTGTTGGGAGTCGCTGAGCTACGAAATCACAAACAGGGAAAATATTTACTGAAGCCCCGATTTGCTCCACCTGAAGGCACAGCAGGCAGCCTGTTTTCTTCATTTGTTTCTTATTTCTTTTGCTTGTTTGGATGCTCTATGATATTCCAGTATTATTTTTAGGCCGTTTCCCATTTAAGAAGACACTGTATTTAGCCTAATGGAATGGCCTCCCAGCCTGTGACTGTTCCTCCATCACAGAAAAATCAATCACAAACCAGTAACTGCAGCAAACCCAGCAGCAAAAGGAGCAAATGGCAGAAGCTCAGAGCAGGCAATGGTTTTGAACTTTGCATCAGTTAGGGAAGGGAAACGGAACCCAGCTCAGCCAGCAAACCCACAGCTCAGTAACAGCTTTGTTGAAACACTTGCAGAGAAATTATTGACCACAAAATCAGGCAGCTGGTTAAAGACTACAAAACCAACCAAGAGTACCACCACTATAACCCTGTTCTAAGAGGTGTAGAACACTAAAATAATAATGATAATTTAAAAATGCAAGTAAATCTGAGCAATTGAATGCACAAACATTGGAAAAGTCTATTTCCCTGGGATATTCATCTCAAGAGGGAGTATCAACATTTTCATACTCTGGCTTCAGGAAATACATCAGGAAATCAAACAAATATTATTCCATGTGTGCAGTGAACTTCTTTCTTCTTGTAACAGGCAAACAAAATTTATTTTCTTAATAAACATACAACAGACAAAAGCACTACTGAGAAAGATCATAAGACTAAGAAAAAAAAATAATTATATTGATGGGGGGAAAAAAAAGCTTTCCTCCTTCCACTCAGGAGTGGCTGGAATTGATACATGTGGGTTGCTTATGGCTGGTGTCACACAGAGGCAGCTTTGCAAGTGCTGTGTGGATGGGATGGGGATGAGCACTTCATGCTGCTGGAGTGACTTGAAAAATATTCAGAAGGAATTAAAACAAACAAATAGATGACACAAGCAGGCAGGTATAAGCTCAAAATGACCAGTCAAAGCTAGACAGGAATTCTCTTCAGGGACATGATCTCAAGAAGAAAACAGCACTGCAGGTGAAAACACCCAGGCTGATAAATTCCAAGCCTTGGCATTTTCCAGCAAATGCACTGCTGGAGGGATTTCAGGGAATATCACTAGAGAGCCTGTAGGGCAGGACATGCTCCCTGGGCACAGACCTGCAGGTTAAACTGTGAGGGGTCTTAGAGAGGACAAAACTGGGTGAAAGCTCCAGTCACATTACACTGGACTGGGATTGTTATCTGTAAGAACCAGCACAGTCAAGCCATGCTAAACCTTGTCTGGACCCTGTTCCCATTGATTTTACACATGAAAGAGAGGTTGGGATATTGCACTAGCAAGCAAGGAAAATGGCATTAGAGATGAGTTTAGGAGTAATTGCAGGGTAGGTTCTTTTCTTGGAAGCCTACAATGCTACCAGACTAAACCACACTGACAACAGCACAAGGCATTTGTTGCATTTTTCTAAGCAGCCCAGCATCTCTATAATTGCCACTTTCCCTACACTTATAATCTCTCTTATGTTTGGGATTTGAGCCCCCAACAAGCAGGATTAGTCTCCTGTGAGGATCATTACATTACCAACAATAATAAATAAGACATAAACATTTTAGATTTAGGAAGATTTAAAATGAGATTCGGGGAAGTGCTCACTCCCTGCTTTCATTTTCAGGAAAAGAAAAATCTGCAGGAGAATTAAGGGGGAGAGGGCAATTCTTCCCTAGAGGTTCAAATATATCTCCCAGGCAGCACAAAAAAAATGTTGGTATTCTGTACCACCCAGTGCCTGCCCACTTCTGTGCTTGATTACCCCGATAAATCAGCAAACCTGTTTGGTACAGGCTCTCCTTCCATTACAGCTGTTGCTCTGGTTAACATCTCCTGAATCATCCAATTCATCAGGATCACATACACGGGGCTTTAGTCCTTTGATTTTTTAAGTTACTTTGTTCTGAATTTTTCGCTTCATCCCCTCACTGACAGAGGAACTGAATAAAGATAAATAAGTCAGAGTAGCATTGTTTTTCTCTCCTGCTTTTTTGTTTTGCAAGGGGAATAGGAAGCAGGGACAGGGTCATTTTCCATTTCACAGTTCTTTATTGGCATCACTCAGCACTGATGGTGCAGCCTGAAATTTGAAGAGTCTGAAAACTGGTGCTGAGCTTCTGAAGCACAGTCAGCTCCATTGTGTTCTCCCAGACTTTAAAAGGTTATTTAAAAAAAATGTGTATTAAATATACAAATAACTTGGTGGTAATTCCAAGCCCTCCATCACTGCTATGCCTTTCAGTACTAATTTCTGTAAAAGGAACAAAACCAGGAATTGAGTTACAACTGAAGTGTAATAGCTACATAAATTATGGGGAATGTCAGAGCTGGGAAAGGAAATGGGGAGTGTAGTAGGTCAAATGCTTGCTAATGGGCTCTCAAGTCATTCACCTGCTCAAATCAAAATCAGACATGAGTGCAACACTGGAAGGACAGCAGAGAATGGTCTCCACAGCCCTGTTCCTCTCAGCATGAGTTCAGGATTAATGCACACAGCCACCCCCATGTTCATCTCCATCTCCATGCCCTCAGCAGTCACTCCCAGCAGGTCTCCAGGCTGACCCACCCAGGTTCACTCCTGGGGTTAGTGCCAAGTGAAGAATATGCTTTAAGAACAGCAACAACACCAACCTGCACCCCTTTGGGAGTTTTCAACAGCAAGGCCACCTCCTCCCAGGGAGGGCTGAAGCAAACCCAGAGTCCTCCCTGAAGAAACTCCCTTTCTCCTCTGCCTGCCCAGTCCTCGGCACGTGGGAGTCCCAGACTTGCAGCATTGCCAAAATACAATAAATCACAGTAACAGCCTCTAACCAGGGGGAAGACACCAACCTCTTGTGGTGGTAGTACATTTTTACATAGCACATATATAACACACAAAGATATGGAAGAGAGGGATGATGACTAAACCTCAGCTTGTTCCATGGGCTTACTATTGATCTGACAATCAGAAGTAAAATCTGACTGTTTGTACAAGAAAAATTTGATTTGAAAATCAGACTCTTTATAAAAATGAGCTCTGCAGAGATTCCTGAGACTGAGTTGTTCCAAGTCTTAGCTACCCTCAAAATCTAATACAGATTATTTATGAGAGCAAAAAAATGAACTTTGATAGAGCAGGAACGTCTCTAACATTTTACATACCTCATGCTGGATAAGACTTACACCAGCATTTATAAATTCTTCAAGAAAAAAATACCACAGCCTTCCTTTTCTCTCCTCTTCACCTTCTTTTTTCAACAATGGCCAAGCTTTATGCCATTACAAGGAAGGATTTTACTGACCAGTATAATGGACTCAAGATCTGAATCCAAGGTCAACAAATGAAAAAACACCTCTCTCGTCACACCATGTCAGAAAGAAAAAGTCCTTCATTATTGAGTTCTTATAACTATGACCAAGGATTTTGTGTCTGATTAAAGCCCCAATATATGAATCAAAAAAGAAAAGTCTATTGCATCAACAAAAATACAATTTCTAACTTGTCATGTTTAAGGTAGAGAAAGACAGACAAAGAAAACATGAATAAATGAACAAAAATGCATATACACAAGCCTTCTTTGAAAATCTGTCTGGTATTTGCTACAGAAAGATTTAAATAACTGCTTTTGATTTACTTTATCTGGTGTATTAAGCTCTCATTGAAAATATTTTGTGCTAAAAGCTTTGAGCTCTTGTGCTGATTGGACACAGTTGCACAGTATAAATCTCACTTGTAGTAGAAAACTGTAAAATAATCAGCTAAATTTGAACAATAAATTTTGTGAAGATCCTCATAATCAAAGAAAGGAGTTTTTCCACAGTATCTCTTTACCCCAGAGCTTTCACTGAATTCAACTGACTGACAGCACCAGTAGCTGTATTAAGGCTACTAGAAATATGCAAATAAAAAGCAATATTTCAACTCTCAAACTCCAAGTGGCTGACTGAGAAGACAATATTGGTTTCAACAGAAGAGAATACCCCTCCTTTTATCAGAAAATGCCACTTGTTTGCTATTGTAGAAAAATTCCCTCAAACAGAACAGAAACATTCAAAATAAGCAGCACCATCCACTGGAGAACAAACACAGGCCAGGGCCAAATAACAACCACTGGGGCAAAGAGACAAGACCAGCACCAAGGAGGATAAAAATGTGGGACATAGAAAGGTGACATAAATAGTTCAGAAGAAACATTCATCAGACTGTGATGAAACTTGGGCTGCAAACTGAAATGGCATTGCTCAGAAAATAGACTGAGAAAGATGATACTTTTTTAGAAGAGCTTGTTGAAAAGAAAGAAAGAAAAAAGTGCCAGATAGCGACATACCCCTCACTTGACTTCCAAAACAGAGACGGGACTTCACTATTATTCTTCATAAAACAGGAACTTTTAAGTTTATAAATAGACTTCAATGGAAAGTTACATAGAAAGTTCAAGCAAATTGCCAAACTTTCAATATAATATGAAGAATAGTACAATCTTTATTCAAGTCTGGTCTGGACAAGTGTTATATTTTAACAAGTACTTTGCACTGGAAAAGTTCTCAGTCACAGCAACTTTTTAGTGCCATTGGAACCAGATATTTCAAACTATGTAGAGAAACAGATCATTGTAACAGAGACATCAAAATGTTTACCTTGAAGCTCTCCAAGGCATCTGAGTACAGTGGGGATAAGAGTAGCACAGGCCTCCTGCTGACCTCTGTGTCCCCCACCCTGTGCATTTTGGAGTCCTTCATTAGTGTCCCTGGCTAATGATGGGTCCTCATCACATCATCATCCCAACTTTGTACACTTGGCAGTCTGTCTTCCAAGGAAGTCAGAACACACTCAGCTCAGAGAGTGAATTTCCTTTCACCTCTCCAGGGTATGGGCTTTGCAACTCAGGGTTAAGCACCACCTCTTACCTGACCTTACCTTACCACCTCTAACCCTACCCCCAGTGCAGTCCCATAGCACTGGGAGCTGGACACTCCTGCAACCAACAAAGCCATAAGCACTTCATTAAAAATTGTAGGGTCTTTCCCCTTGCTTAAATGTAGCAGTAATAATTTTAAGATATACTTTTATGCTATGTACTAGTGCAGACATTCCATAAACACCTAATCCTGCTCAAAAAAACCTTTATTAAAGTTTAGATATAGCTGCCATTTTCTGCTACTTTCCAACAGGCCAAGAGACTCTCTCTGGAGGCAGTTCTGATTTTCCAGACAGTCGGGGTGTGCAGTGATCAGACAAGAACCTGAACTTTGGGAGCTGTGCAGCATTTCCTCCAGTCATCATAACGCAGCTCTGATGGGTTCAAAAAGAAGCTGGATCAGAGGGGACTCATGGGAAGTTACATCAGACCTTCATTTGCCCAAAGAAGGTCAGCAAGTCAGAGTGCTCAGAAAGAGCATGCAAAATGTGGCACACATTGCAGGGTGGGGATAAAGAGGAAGGATCTTTCATAAGAAAGAAAAATAATTGACACGGCATATTTCATCTGACTGAAATGTTTCCCTATTTCCTGAAGAAACCAAAGCACAGAAAGAGATAACAATTTGCACACGTTCATGCACAGCAAGCGTATCAGAACATGTATCTTTTGCAGGACACACACTCTCTCTGATTCTCCATTGCCTGGAAATGAATGCACTGCAGACTCAATACTCCTAAATCTGCTTTATGTGTTACTGTGTTTATGTTTGTTACCCTGTTGCTTGAAAACTGAAGCCTTTCCTACTGTAGGTCTTTTTATTCCCAGTGCTCTCCAGTTGCAGCTAGCTGGGAATGTATTTACACAGGAGATTGCAGTGAGCAGCAGCAAGACCTCCTGGCTGACTTCCCAGGGAAGAGGTGGATCCTCTGTTCTGGCACACCCAACACCTGTTGAGGGACACTGATCTCATAGGGTAGGAGGTGCTGGCCCAGCCTCTCCTGACACTCCATAAGGAGATGGCCTCCTCACAGATTTGTAACTGCTGGCCAGTCCAACATCCATTTCAGTTTCTTTTCAGAAACTCGGTACTAAAAAACGCAAAGAAATTGAACCTGGGTCAGGGCAACCCCTGGTGTGAGCACAGGCTGAGAGATGAAGGGACTGAGAGCAGCCCTGCTGAGAAGCACTTCCAGATGCTCATGGATGAACAGCTGGACATGAGCTGGCAGCCCCAAAACCAACCATGTTCTGGGCTGCCTCCAAAGCAGTGTGGGCAGCAGGTGAGGGGAGGATTCTGCCCCTCTGCTCCACTCTGGTGACACCCCACCTGCAGTGCTGTCTCCAGCTCTGGGGTGCTCACTATAAGAAAGAAATGGACCTGTTGGAGTGAGTCTAAAGGAGGCCACAAAGATGCTCCAAGGGCTGGAGCACCTCTGCCATGGAGATAGGCTGGGAGAGCTGGGTTGTTCAGGCTGGAGAAAAGTCTCCAGGGAGACCTTATTGTGGCCTTTCAGTACTTAAAGGGGCTTTGTGAGAAAGATGGGAACAGATGTTTTAATAGCTGCAAACAGGGCAAACGGGAATGGCTTTGAGCTAAAAGAGCAGATTTAGACTAGACATAAGGAAGGCATGTTTAGTTATGAGGATAGTGAAACACTGGCAGAGGTTGCCCAGACAGGTGGTGGATGTTCCATCCCGGGAAACATTCAAGGTCAGGGTGGATGGGGCTCTGAGCAACCTCATTTAATTAAAAATATCTCTGTTCATTGCAGGGGATTGGACTAGAGGGCCTTGAAAATTCCCTTCCAATCCAAAGTATTCTATGGTTCTATGAAAAAAACCCGTCAGTGTGCAGGTAATGCCATTAACTGGGTTTGACAACAGAAATGAGATTGAATTACAATTTATTATTTGTAGCCAGGTATCATCTTTCCAAGATTTCTATACACCATCAACACACACTCTGCCTAAGACTAATTGGCAATAATGAATAAGCTAAGCATGTTTGGACAGCACAGCAGAAGACACTCTATAGTCCTTTCTGTGAGCAGTACAGTCCTCTAACTGCACACAACTTCCAGGAGTGAATTCTGGGGGCAAATTTTCCCCCCAGATAGTCTAAGAAGAGTGGGACCCATAAATTGCACTGACCCCTTCAGGCTCAGATCAACACCTTCTTGTTACTCTGCAGAAGCCAAACTCAGCATCCCCATCCTTCAGGTCCTTCACCTCCTCACTGGAACTGCCAGTAAATGGGCTTATTGTGGTACTGCCTGGAAATTGTAACAATCACTCAAGAAACCCCTTCTATTTGTCTATCAGAAAACATGTTCACCAATCCTTCTCACATCAGTTCCTGTATCACAGTGAGGTGGTTTATTCAGCCAAGAGGTTGGAAGGAGAGTCATTAGGGCGAAAGCTCACACTGTTACTTAATCACTCTCCAGAGTCTAAAGGTCTTCCTTTCCTCTCTCAGTATCTTTAAAATCTACAATGTATACAAACCTGACTTCTCATGCTTCTAGGAAAACGTAGCTCAGGTTTAGAGAGAACTATTTAAAGTGAGAGATGAATGTACCAGAAATTCTATTCTGCTGTTGAAAGCATGCTGACCTTGAGGCTCCCAATAATGTCCAGAATTAGCTTGTCAGCAACTCAGAGATCCAATCTCAGCTTTCATGGAACTGTTCCCAGAGCAGGTAGATAATGCCCAATCTTCAAAGTAACTGTCTCAAGTTTATCAAAAAAGCAGAAAAAAAATGACACACCAAAGAGCCTATTCACTAAACAGTGGCTTACATGAATCAGCCAAGCATGTGAAGATCTATTTTTCTTGCTTGGGTGACAGAAATGTTGCACTACAAAGGGCAAGAATACAACTTCCAGGTAGATTAGGAGGGTTCAGCAAAGACAGAATGAATTATTTCAGCCCAATCACCAATATACTTTGAACATCATAGTTTGATTCAAATATTAAGTTCAGGTTTGATTAGCAGAGACCAAGNTGCCTAAGACTAATTGGCAATAATGAATAAGCTAAGCATGTTTGGACAGCACAGCAGAAGACACTCTATAGTCCTTTCTGTGAGCAGTACAGTCCTCTAACTGCACACAACTTCCAGGAGTGAATTCTGGGGGCAAATTTTCCCCCCAGATAGTCTAAGAAGAGTGGGACCCATAAATTGCACTGACCCCTTCAGGCTCAGATCAACACCTTCTTGTTACTCTGCAGAAGCCAAACTCAGCATCCCCATCCTTCAGGTCCTTCACCTCCTCACTGGAACTGCCAGTAAATGGGCTTATTGTGGTACTGCCTGGAAATTGTAACAATCACTCAAGAAACCCCTTCTATTTGTCTATCAGAAAACATGTTCACCAATCCTTCTCACATCAGTTCCTGTATCACAGTGAGGTGGTTTATTCAGCCAAGAGGTTGGAAGGAGAGTCATTAGGGCGAAAGCTCACACTGTTACTTAATCACTCTCCAGAGTCTAAAGGTCTTCCTTTCCTCTCTCAGTATCTTTAAAATCTACAATGTATACAAACCTGACTTCTCATGCTTCTAGGAAAACGTAGCTCAGGTTTAGAGAGAACTATTTAAAGTGAGAGATGAATGTACCAGAAATTCTATTCTGCTGTTGAAAGCATGCTGACCTTGAGGCTCCCAATAATGTCCAGAATTAGCTTGTCAGCAACTCAGAGATCCAATCTCAGCTTTCATGGAACTGTTCCCAGAGCAGGTAGATAATGCCCAATCTTCAAAGTAACTGTCTCAAGTTTATCAAAAAAGCAGAAAAAAAATGACACACCAAAGAGCCTATTCACTAAACAGTGGCTTACATGAATCAGCCAAGCATGTGAAGATCTATTTTTCTTGCTTGGGTGACAGAAATGTTGCACTACAAAGGGCAAGAATACAACTTCCAGGTAGATTAGGAGGGTTCAGCAAAGACAGAATGAATTATTTCAGCCCAATCACCAATATACTTTGAACATCATAGTTTGATTCAAATATTAAGTTCAGGTTTGATTAGCAGAGACCAAGAAAAAAAAAAAAAAAGGCACATTGAAAAATGTCCACTGTCTCAGCAGCTCAAGAGAAACAAATTCCCTAAAGCCACTATAGCACATGCTGGATATTTCTAAGCCATGAATAAAAAACCGGATGTTTCAGAGTTTTTTTAAACAAAATTTAAACTTCCTCAAAGAAACCAAAATCTACATCATAAGTTTGACCCACATGAAACAGGCATAAGGCCCTGGAGTTTGGTGGGTCTATAAAGCAACAAAAAATCTCTACAAGTTCTACAATGCAAAGGTTTCCTTTTCTACACTTCAGCTGAAGACTGGATGTGTTTGGAGCACAGAATGAATAACAATCAGCAGCTCAAGTAGGGGGGTTAAGCTACCCTTAGGATAAAATTAATATCTGGTTTCCTGAAACAAGCAGTGAGGACAAACCCTGACTCCTGCCAAAGCTTTTTCTGTCCATAAAGGAACAGCTCTTCCAAATCTGAGTGTGATTTTATGCAGGTTGCTGATGCTTTGTCCACACCCAAGATTCTTTCATTACTGACTCTTTTGGAAAAGGAGCTGTACTTACCTTCCAAGAAAGGTGAATTCACACCTCAATCCTCATCACTTTAGCCACACACATTTTACCCTTTTTTGCCACTGCAGATCATCACACAGGCTTGATACATTAGACACAGTTTTCAAGTAATTTACTGCTTCTAAACTCTTGATAATGAATACTGACATAATTAATCTGACATAATTATATTAAACTCAAAGCACCAATCAAAACAGTTTTCAGCCCTTGGTGCCACTTACCAGTCTGCCAGTCTTGATGGTTCCTGCCTCTTCTCCCTCTTCTTAGCTGAACAGCATGTCCAGGGTCTCAGAGAAGATCTATTCCTTGCAGTAATATTAAGTTATTCCAACTAAAACAAGAAACAAATCAATGCAAAACACTTTCCTTTAAAATTAAAACATTTAGAAAACTGATATGCTTGAGACTTGGGTCATGTTATTTTTTCCTGTTCCCATTTGGCAAAATTAGAAATGTGGCTACTGAGAGAGAAAGAAAAAACACACCATTCACACCAGTAAACACCAAAGCAAAGAAGCAGCAAAGCAGATTGGGTCAAAACTGCAGCCCAAATGCATTTGATTTTATCCATAATAATGATTATTATGGCAACACCTTGTATTGAGGATATAAAACCAAAATCCTCTCCCAAGAAATGACTCATTGTCTCTGCTCCCAATTATCTGCTAAACTCGTTGGAAAGAATTTGAGATCCTCAACACTCAACTCTCTTTAATCCCAGAAAGCCATCAGATGCTGCAGAGCTGCAGGGGGGGGTCACTACAACCTCACACCTCTCCCTGCACCTCCTGAGAGCCACTGCAGCCTTGGAGCAGAGAAAACACCTCTCCATCTCAGGCTGGGCTCCAAAATTTCTAAGCATCTTCACTGAGACTGAGAATGGCACAGACAGGAATTCCAGAACACTAAAGACAAGCCAAATGAGCAGTGGTTCTGAACCAACACTTCTTCACAATTTTCCTCACAGTTGACCTTTTTGCCCTCTTTTCCAGGATTATTAGAAACACAGGAATAAGTGCTACCTTGTTTCATCACTATCTATTATTTTATACAACTTCAGTTATACCAATCAGAGCTTTCTTCTTGTGCACATTTTACAATTTTAAATTTTAGACATTTTACAAGAAGCAGCATTTTAGAAAAGAGTGCTGCACCATCCTTTACCTCAATTAACTTCCTGTAGAACAGAATACCCATGACACATTCCTCTTTAGCTGGAAGGTTTGCTTTTTACAGCAGAAAAAATCTACTCTCTTCCCAGTTCAGTCTTCAGATACCACCTTAATTCAGATCTGCCACTGAGTCTTCAGGTAAAGAACCAGAAATACACAACAGCAGTAGAACCTGAGCTCTGCCACACTGAGGCTGAGAACCCCTGCCAGCTTTTGAAACCCCAGTTTCTGGGATTTTGGAAAGATACACAAAATGCCACAAAACCTGATATAATGGTCATTTATTATAGTGACTGTGTTCCAAATGCAGTTCTTAGGATACATCCCTAGAAATAAAACAGTTTTTCTTAGGCTTGGCAGGTCTACTGATGTTTCATTTGCACAGACTCAGGATTCACACCACTCCATTACTGCACCTTTACTTCATTTAGTGCATGGCATCTACTACTCCCTGGAGAAGTCAAACTGAAAACAGCACTAAAAAAAATAATGAATAGTGTTTGGCTCTGGATTGGGCACAAAGGATAATATTCAGGAGCCAAAGGGATTACAGTGCATGTGCACAGAGTAAATAGCTGAAAGGCTTCCTGACCTGAAAGAGTTGAAAGGCTTCCTAACTTGGAAGTTTTCAGACAAGGTGAGTAGCTCAAAGGAATGTACAATAGCTCTGGAACCTGCCCTATACCCAACTGGGATGCAAGTCCAAGCTTTGGCAGAAATCTTAAAGGAGATGGAGTGGGAAGAGAGACAGCACATGCAAGAGTTTTCCTCTGGAAAGGGCTTCTTTCTTTTTCCAGAGACAAAACACACAAGGAGCACAAACTATACTTGAGAGCAGGATTATACCTGGAAATACCACAAGAGGAAGGAAGACTTCAAGGCACTCAGTAGGAAAATGGATTGGGGAAAGAAAACTGAATTTAGGGGAAAAGAGGGAAAATAAATGGGTAGAGAGTGGAAACTGAGGGAAGAAGAAGTGACAGAAGAACAGGCAATGAACAATGAGCATTAGGGGTTGCCCATACCCTCCTTCCATATGATCTGGGGGTATAAGAATGAGATCTCTCAGTTTCTGAGAGATCATGGCTGGAATCAGTGCATGAGGAAACCACATGGATTATTTTACCTTTTCCCATCCTTACTTTTGGGCCAGGGTATTGGTGTGCTCTTTGAATTTAAGCTCAGGAAAACAAGTAAAATACATAGCACACATGCCAGGCATCCACGTGTTTTAGCAGAGAAATACTTCTCCTTTTTTTCCTTATTTTAGAAACTACTTTTGATGCAGACATAAAAAACAAATTAACAGACCTTCTGAATTTGTCTAAGAGTATAAAATTTGTCAGCTGAGTACTCAGCTGTAATTTACTTTCCAGGGAAGTTCTTATCTGCCAGACTGGCAGTCCCAGCACCCAGAGGATCCCTCATCATCTTGAGTAAATAATTAATCTACACTTTAATTTCGAGGTAGAAAGTTGAGTTATTTCCTTTAAAAATACCACCAAGAATAAATTCCACCTACTGCTCATTCACTCAGGAAGATGCCATCTGGTTTCAAGGCTTCAGAGCCAACATACAGCTGAAGGCATGAGCACAGCACATCACCTGCTGCACAAACAGCATTCCCAATCCCTCTGATCACAGCACCCACAACACCCACTGCTCACAACAGCCTTATGTACTTAGTCTCCTCAAGCATCTCATTCCTTGAAGGTAGAAAATAATTCACATTTTAGCCTGCATGGACTTCAGTGACTTTCCACCAAACAGGTATCTTACCTTCCCAGGTTTGATATAAATTCTAAGAACTGCAAAGTTATGGGTGTTCTATTTTTCCTCGGTCTTGACATTCTCAAAACCAAACCAAAACAACAAAAAAAAAACCAAAAAACAAAGAGAAAACATCAGAGGAGCCATGCTTTAATCCATTCCCAAGCTTTTTTACTTGAATATATAGGCCAAATTCTGCAAACCATCTTTATGGCCATCTCTTCAAATTACAGAACCAGCTGCAGCAATTGAACATGCAACTGAGAATAGAGCTGTTTCAAGGCCAGCCAAGTTGATACTTCATGTAATCTTTCACAGTGATGAGATCATATTCTACTACCAAGCTAACATCATAATCAAGATAAGTCCTTGCTTTAGAGGGGCCCTGACTGACACATTCCTTCCCCCTGCCTTAAAGGCACAATCCTGCTTCTACAGCAATCAAGTATCCAACGTTTGTCTATAATTTCTCCTGATTCTAGAAAAAGAAAAATCATATTTTGCCATTACATATAAAAATAGAAGAACAAGCTAATTTAATAAAGAAAATACCCTTGAAATGCCAGGTCAGATTTTAGCCTGGGTAAAATGAGCTGATTTCCAGTGGCCCACACTCTGCTTCCCCCTGAGCACGTCGCTGCCTCAGCACCCAGGAAAGGCTGTTGGAAGGGCAGGTCCCTCCCTGCCTTCCACAGGAGCTGTGCTCAGACAGCCCCTGCAGCCCTGGCACTGCAGAGCTCTGCCCCTCATCTGGGCTGCTCTACCCAGGGTCACACAAGCAGATTCACTTGTCAGTCTACAAACAGGCAAATGTGTTTGGAATTAACAGAGCCCTTAGTTTACTGTATATAAATCAGGAAAAGGGAAAGATACTGTTAAATGAAGACAGCTATCAAAGGAATTACTTTGCTTCCAATTAGGTTCCTAAGGAAAAAGCCTTTTCAGTGACCTGTTTCTGTTGGATCTAAGGAGATGCTCTCATTTGTTTTGCAGGGGTCCAAAGATTAGCTGATCATTAGGGCAAAGTTAAGTGAAATGACTAATTTAAAACTCATTCCCCCACTCCATAGATTTTTGTCTTCCTTTTAACTGAGAGGATTTGCTAGTAGGTCATTTATCTCCTCTGACAGATGCTGCTGTTCAGCTCTGATCACTTTATAAAGTGCATACACACTCAAAACCAAAAGATTTCAAAGAAATTTTATGTCATGGAAACAAGAAAAAAATGGCAGTTTCATAATGGTGCTGCTTTTTCTAAGACATTATCCTGCCACAGTAATTAGCCAGCTATATTGTGCCTATTACAAACTCTCCTTCATTTTCCTTTTCTCCTTGTCTGTTTTATATTTCAGACATAACACTTCTAACTCAGCAATCACTCAGATCAAACAGGCCCAGTCAGTATGTGACAAATATATTTCCAAAAGGCTCTTGCAAAGCACTCTGGAAATGTACACAGGTAGGTTTGAGGCACAGCAAACTTTCCTTTCAGCAAGTATTAACTAAAATCATTGCTAAAAGTGCCCTTTTTAAGGACAAATGGAAAACAGTAACTCTAACAATTTGTGGTCTTAATATAATCTTTTCTCACTTAGAGTTTTTTTTGGTTGCAAACCCTGTTTCAGAAGGCTTCAATAAGGAAGAAAGTAACTACTTCCACAACCACGTGAAGGAAGAGAAAAGCTCCCCTGCCCTAATTAAATTGATTCCACCCTCTCAGACTTGTCCCATCTCATGGCAGTTCCTAATCCACTTCCTGGCTCAAATTGCTGAAGCCTGGGTGTTTTGGGAAGCCTTCCTTCATTAAGTGCAGAGGCAGCAGCCACATTCAGGCATGAGAAAAAAGAAGTCTTTCTCCAGGGTGTAAAGTTCTTGAGCATCACTGCAGGTAACCCTGCTGATACTCACTGCACTAATGAACACAGCCAGTGCTATTTACTCACCCTCACCACTCAATAAGACCTCCCTTCTCTGCACTTTGCTATCAAGAGGGTCTCCCTCACCCAAAGGAAAGCTGAGCAGAAACATGCTGATGCTGTTTTGTAGCCCTGTGTTATTTGATTAAACATTTGATTTGTTGTGCTCCTTTGCCACCCCTTTTCTCAAGGCTGTATCTCTCACACAGCTGTTCCACATTGAGTTGGGGAATTCATTTGGAGTCTCAGGAAAGCAATAGTTTGGCAATTCCAGCACCGCAAAGGCAAAGCTGAAATGCCTTTATGCAGCACCTGCTGAGGGGACCTTTTACTGCTTTCATAATATGGAACAGGAGTTTGGCCCCAAGGGGAGGATCTTGCTGTACACATGCAAACCCCCAGGTTCTGCCTCATTATAGTTATTGGCCTCCCAATTAACTTGCTTCCTGTGAGAGCTGGGAGGAAGGCATTTGGTTCATTGATATTTCAGGCTCTACAGTTTGCGAAGGTTTTCGCTTTAAGGGCTGTGTACGCCCCTGATTGGGTTTTGTCATTAGCAATTCAAAATACTTTTCCTAGGCCAGTTGCTGCACACAGCATCACACCCACACCCACTTCTTCCAGATAGGTAAACTGAGGAACGGGACAGGACATGCAGAGCATCCATAATCCAGCCCAACCTCAAGACTCAAGGCACTGTGTGCAATCTGCCTCCACAGAGCTCCTCTGATTGCCCAGGTATGAGATAGCTATTTGCACATGGCTTTAATTAGGAGTGTCAGAAATACCCCTTCCTGGAAAGGTTCTGTGTTTGAGAGCATATCTGGGATGCCCAGTCCCCTGTGAGTTTAATCTAGGTCATTTAAATGTCTTTCTGGTACATCATTCAGAGTCATCCATTGGCAATACCATCTGCAGCAATAAGACATTCCATTTGTAATTATATGAACAAATGCAAAAATGCCTGAAATAAAACTTCCCTAAATAAGCTGTGTAATGCTTGCAGACTACTTAATATGAGCAGCACATACCTACAAAGTGTTAAAGTGTGCTACTACAGTAAAACTGTCAGCCTTGATTATTTAAAAGGTGTGTACCTGCAGGCTTCACTCCCATTCCCTGTTGTTCTTAGTATACCCAACATGTCTGACTGGCCAATGCTCTGTTCATGTTACACTTGGCCCCTGCTCCTGATTTATCAGTCACAGAGACAAAAGCTTGGCTTACCCTCTCTGAAAAACAGACTTACCCTTGATGGCATCCTTCTGCAGTCAAACAAAAGTCTTGTACACATTTCTCAACAAATCCACACCAATGCCATAAACACATGTGAGAGTTGCAGCCAAGACAGTGACTACCTGTGATAAAAGATGGGGGTCATGCAAGTGCTGCAGTTGATTTTAACGTATAATAGAGTTGACATTGCATGAGCCATAGTTTCCAAGCTCACTTGTTCCTTCCTGCCCAGCACTTCTCTTCAGGTTTTCAGCTCTGTCTGCAGCCCCCATCTCATTCTCCACATCTGCAACTCCCATTTGAACTCAAGTCTAGCCCACATCCATTCCATGCATCACTGAAAACAGGAATACTAACTAGTCAATCTCTATACCAGAGTTAAACAATTTATACAGCCTTCATGCCATGGCAGAAAGAATGTTTATGCAATCTTTGTGTTTCTATTAAACATTAACATGCATGAAGCAATATGGGCTTATTGTCCCTCATGGACATGGAGGAGTCAAATACTCTTAAATGTTCCAGAATCTGTCCTTTCACAACCACTATAAAAACTTGAAAGTTTAAAGGGAGCTTTGACTCATTCAGTATCTTTTAGCAAGAGGTTTTTTAAAGCAAAACATGCTTTAAAATAAATACAGTCCAGATTATCTTTGATGTGAATCTATAGCACAGATTAATATTGCTTATTCATATTAATTAGATTAGCCAAAATTTTTGATACCATTTTGCATGCCTTGGAGAGCAGAAAGATAAAGATACAGTTTTCTCTGGGTGGGCCATTACTAGCTGTGAAATTGCTACAGCAAAGCTCTTTGTGGTCTAGCTGTATTTGTTCTGCATAATGAACAGAATGCCAGTGGTTTCCATCTCCACGCAGCTCCTCACCCAGGGCACTCCACAGGCAGGGCTGACTACCTTTGCTAGTTAAAAATGGAGCTACCAGAGGCAAAGAAGATTTAGTGGTCAAAACCCGAGTCTGTGGCAGAGTCAAGAATAGAATTTCAAGCTTCTAAACTATTCCCATGGGCCTGTTTTAACCACTACACAGCACAGAGCTGGCAGAGCCCAACCACAGAGAGTTCTGTGCCAGAGGGAGCAGCCCTGAGTCCCACACACACTGCCCAACATGAACATGAACAGGAACAGGTCTGCAGGGCTCCTTCCCACCCCCCACACCTTTATGGAGCTTTTCCTGTGTCACAGAGAATAAATGCCTGAGACATTATCTGCCCATTCCAAGAGCACAGAGAATGTGTCTGACATCATGGCCATGCCTCCCCCACTAATCACATTATATGCTGTTTAACTTAACACTGCTAAGCTTTGTCTGATAACATGGTAAATACCATTTTATTGTAAATTAGATTATAGGAACCTCCTTGGAGTTTAGGTCAGTACTTGTGTGAGGTCCTTGCTCCCACTCCTCTCTACTACCCCAGGCTGAAGCTTTTTGGTTCTTAAACCAGGGCATTTCTACAGAGGGATACACAAGAACAAATGAAGGTTAGGCTGTTATCTAAGTCAGCACTGCAGATTGCAGTAAGGGGACACAAGACTTCACACATCTGTTCTTTTTCTCTCTCTTTCCTTGGAATAAAATCAATAGGTTTCTCTCTTTCCTTGGAATAAAATCAATAGGTTTTGTTTTTCCCCTGAAGCTGGCTGGATTTCATTACAATCTTCCTGTGAGGTAGCATATACTTGAGATCTATCATTTCTTTCTATCAAGCCTAAGTTAGTTATTCCAGTTGGTAGCCACAGAGTTCTCCTGGCCTTAAGGTTTGATTTGTTTACAAAGAAAGCTGAAGAAGTGTTAATTTTATTTCCATTTTTGCATTTGATTCTGCTTTTTTAATGAAAGAACCAGACTCCAGCTATATAAAACCATAGCTCCAGCATCAGCAAGACTTTCAAAGCCATGGAAACGCTGAGGCTTCCCAGTTTCTAAGAAGAATATTTTGATTCTCATGTTTTGACACACTTAATTCTGAGGGACGTATCTGTGAAGTTTTTAATCTCTTAGAAAACCTCAGCAATGGGACTTCCCAACACATTTGGACAACTGCATGAGAAGATGCTCCTTGTCTTTCTTCCCCAGTTGTATCAAGGCCATAAATCCCCAGGCTATTAAAGCAGAGGTTTGAGAATCCACCTTTCTGAGGTGTCAGCTACACCCAGCTCTGGGTTTCTGTCCTCACTGCAGTCAGCAATGGCTCTTGGTGTCAGCCTGGGCTCTCCTTCCCAGCCATATGCAAAACTCAGAGGCTGGTGATGCTTCAGACAGAGCTCTGCCACCCAGGACCAGAACCACCAGGTCTCAACACCAAAAACACTGCTTGGATTTTTGAAGTGGGAACCACTACTCTGTGATGCAGACCAGGCCTCTGTGCTTTCCCCACCTCCTACACTTAGGACAGAGAAATCCCTTCAGAATTAACTGGGAAAGAAAACATAAGTGATGCTCATCCTTCCTCAGCCTAAGAGCCACATGGTGCACTTGTCTTTCACTTCCAGGACCTCTGGACAAACAAGGCTCTCCAGCCAGCTCAGCTGTGAGTGCTGCTCGGGCTCTGCACATCCTCAGGGTAACTTTCTTGCAAGACATGGAACTCAGGAATGCCAGCAGCTCATAAAAGAAGTAAACACAGTCCAGGGGAGCGCTCAGACCAAAGCCCAGCCAACCCCAGTGCCAGTAAGGCACCAGTTAACTGCACTGAAGACAGATTCTCATGTCCTTGAGCAAACCACCTGGCTTCTGCATTCCTGCATGTTCCCATCTGGAGAAAGGCAACAGCAACCCTGCACAAACACAGCAAAGGATGCTGTAAAGTAAACATTTTGAGATCTCACATGAAACTCAATCTACCAGAACTGTGATTACTCTATACTGCAGTTGGGAAAGGTTAACGTTATAGAAACTGGATTCTGTTAACTCCTGATTTCTCAGGACAGATTTTAATGAAACTCATATCTCTGAGAAAAACACACTTTATCCTGCAGGAGGGTAACGCACATTTCAGTGGGTGGCAATGAGATGCAAGTAAGACAGTGCTCTCTTGACTGTGTCCTCCCTCTCCTTTTGTCACTTGCAAATCTCATCAAAAATCCAGCTTAACAGTGCTTTTCACAGCCCCTTCCTTCCTCTCTCCACAGAGGTGTAATGATGAAGCAACACGATTTGTGGGGCAGTTTGTTGCTTGATGATGGAATTAACTTACTATTATCATTTCTCTAACCAAGTTTGCAAAGTATGTGGCTGCTTTCTTGAAAACAGGAGAAAACAACTGTATTTTAATTAACTAATTCATTACAGAAAAGAACAAACCTAGTAAGGTTCAGAGAATTTATATAAAGAAAATAATATTCACAGAATAATTAGCAAAACAGGTTATTTACATTTTTAAACCTTTTTCTATGCTTTTTTTTTGTAACGGTACTGTACAAGTTAACCCAGTATTATATAAATGTTGCTCACATGAGCCATTAGCAGTTCAGATGAAAAGCTTCAGTTGTTGAAAATGTCAAAATTGGAGCCTGTTAGTGTAAGTAGGAAAAGAGCAGGGTTCTCTTTATTTTCTCCTTTTCTCTCCCTCTGCTCTTTATTTTAGGATGTTCCATCTAATCATCCACTTCTAGAATAACTCTGAGCTCAAGCTTCCTAATCACCTCACACACCAATGGATTTTAGTTTTACTTCTCCAGTGAGAGAAGCAGTGTGGTCCCTAAAGACAGAGACAGAGACACTGGGCCAAAACTCCCAAAGCAACTTGACCACAGAAAATGACAGACTCTGTTCCAATGTGTAAATCTGTGCCTCAGCCTGAACAGTTCACAGGACCAAGGGCTGAGTGCCCATTTAAAATGGTCCCAGGTGATAAGATGACAGCAAGGAAGCTCAGTGAATCTTTGGGTCTGTGTTCAACACAGAAACCTGCAGCTTTTTTGCAAGAAAGGCAAAAGGCAGCAGCACAGATGAAAATAACACAGTGATATGAGAATTGAATTGAATGTTAATCCCCACAGGTATCACATGGGAAGTTGCCAGACTATTAAGTATGGTATGAAATCCAGCTCATAAATGAGCCTTAGTGCAGGAATGAAAGAGAGAATAAAGGGCATAACTGGTGATCATAACCAAGAGAAATAGATGTTCAGTGTCAGTGATGTTGGGAGCTCCCCACAGACTCAGAATTGGGTCTGTGATGTGACTATTGCTGTTCCATATTCCATAAATGATCTGTAAATCCTGTAGGTAAGTGGCTGATACAAAGCCATTCCCAAAAATGAAACCCAAAATTCAGTGAGTGGGTGCTAAAATAGTAAATTTAACACAAAGTTCATGGATAAAAAAGAATGGAGGAGCAAAAAGCCATTCCTGCCGTGCTTCACATCTGTCATGAAAGAATCCTGGAGAAATGGATCACTCAAACAAACCCAACACAAAGTCTGCAGTTTGTGAAAACCATCCTGCTAAGCATTTCTAGAAGAATGAGGACAAAGCAGAAAATAGCACCATTTCTCTGAATAAATCCAAAGTATGTCCATCTCTTCAATACTGAGCACAGTCACAGTAACTGTGGAAATACCAAGGCACAGAAAGGGCAAGAACCACAGCGGACCAAAGCTGCACAAGGAGTGTTAGACAGACTCAGCACAAGGAAAACTTCAACAAGCCAGAGCCTCTCAGCCTGGAAAACAAGGATAATAACAACAATTAGGTTCTAGACAAGCTGTTACAGCATGGAAAAGGTAAACAGCAATGATTATCTGAAAGTAGTCTTAAGAGAAATAATAGGGCCCACACTCCAACTGGCAGGCAGCAAGCAGGTTCAAAAGCAAACAAAAGGAAGTTCATTTTCACACAATGCCTAATGATGTTGTGGAACTCATTGCCACGGGATGTTATGGCAGCCAAAAATACAAGTGGGTTTTCAAAAAACGATTAGACAATTTTATGGAAAAAGGTCCATCAAGGAATATCAAAAACAATGATACAGCTGCACCCTCCAGCTCAGGAAAGTCTCTAAAGCAGAAACCACTGGAAGCTGGGAGGGTTTACCAAAAGAAGTATCACTCTGTACTCATCCTGTTCTCCATACACAAGTTATTAGCCATTATCAAGAGGCAGGATATGGGGCTAGAGAGACCTTTGCTGTGAATCTGTTTTGCATTTGACCAGTACTCACTGGTGTAGATATAAATGCCCTCCATGGTCATGGATAATTCCATAAAAAGCTACTACAGTATAAATGTGCACACTTAGAAGAGTAATATAATAAATACCAGCATGTTTTACTTGGGTAGGACTAGAACTGGTTCTTGTATTTCATCTGGTATGTTCTGAATCTGTGTTCTCCAAAGAAGAGTTATGATGATATCCTCCTTTTTATGCCCTAATTGCAGCAAGAGAGACAAATCCAGTAGCAGGAACTCCCTCCAAATTTCAGCTGTTAGACACACAATGACTTACACTCCAGTGACTGACAGTTCAGTGTAAGAAACTCTGGAGAGCTACTGGAGTAACTGCCTACAAAGTTTGCTGAATGTGGCCAAGCCACAGACTGGCAAAAACACAGACTGGCACTGCCAGCCCTGCTCTAGGTCTAGGGTAGAATTTGAAGTTATGGCAAACCTTCAACAATAGAGACAAACAGTCCTTTAAGGCTTGTTCCTTACCAACTCCAGCATCCTGAATATGCTTTACAACTTGGATTAGACCTCCTCATCTTCTCCTTCTCCATTAGGGAGGACAGAGAGGGAAGTGTCTCCCTAAGAACTCAGTACCCTGCAGCAGCTCTGAGCCTATGAACTGAATGAGAAGCTTGCTAGAACAGACTACACACCACTCTTTTCAAAACTGTTTCTCAAACCATGACCAAAAACCCCCAAACCATTAAAAAAGAAGATGATAATGAAGGCATTTTTCCAGGACACCCTTATTCTAACTTCTGCCCTGCCCTCTGGTTCAACATCTGAGACACAAATACTGCTGTCGTGGCATAAAATTACAGCATAAACTACAATACAAAAGGTACACGTAAGGTACAAACACTGCAGAGAGCAGAACTGTGCATCAATCAGTAGCCACATGGCAAACTGCACTGGTGTGTAGAACTGAGGGGTAGAATTACACAGGTACATTATAGGAGGCTTAAGTGGACCTTGCACAAGAGATGGTGAGGAGGTGGGCTGATTTAAGGATTTCTTCTTTTGTTCAAGAAGCTTTTGGTAGCTGGGAGACTTAAGCTTGGATTTCTCTCCCCCTCCAGCTTTGCAGAGCAGTTAACTCCCTGAAAAGATAACTTTTCACAGATGACCTTGGAGCCTCCACACAAGGGGGGCAACCAAGCTGTTAAGAAGTCTCAAGAAGGAAAAAGTTTTGCATTGCTTCATGCCCAGGTTCACACACTGTTAAGTCAGCATTCCCACCTTCAAAAAATAAACTTTCCCTAAGTCCTTGCACTGTCTGGCATTTTGGGGGTGCCTGTGTTATCTTCCTTTTTATATCTGTTCTCTGGTACACTTGGCCAAATGCCAAAGGCCTAATCAATCAGTAGTACTGCAATTCTAGTCCAGATCCCAAGGAAAAATGTTACAGATGGAGACANGGATGTTATGGCAGCCAAAAATACAAGTGGGTTTTCAAAAAACGATTAGACAATTTTATGGAAAAAGGTCCATCAAGGAATATCAAAAACAATGATACAGCTGCACCCTCCAGCTCAGGAAAGTCTCTAAAGCAGAAACCACTGGAAGCTGGGAGGGTTTACCAAAAGAAGTATCACTCTGTACTCATCCTGTTCTCCATACACAAGTTATTAGCCATTATCAAGAGGCAGGATATGGGGCTAGAGAGACCTTTGCTGTGAATCTGTTTTGCATTTGACCAGTACTCACTGGTGTAGATATAAATGCCCTCCATGGTCATGGATAATTCCATAAAAAGCTACTACAGTATAAATGTGCACACTTAGAAGAGTAATATAATAAATACCAGCATGTTTTACTTGGGTAGGACTAGAACTGGTTCTTGTATTTCATCTGGTATGTTCTGAATCTGTGTTCTCCAAAGAAGAGTTATGATGATATCCTCCTTTTTATGCCCTAATTGCAGCAAGAGAGACAAATCCAGTAGCAGGAACTCCCTCCAAATTTCAGCTGTTAGACACACAATGACTTACACTCCAGTGACTGACAGTTCAGTGTAAGAAACTCTGGAGAGCTACTGGAGTAACTGCCTACAAAGTTTGCTGAATGTGGCCAAGCCACAGACTGGCAAAAACACAGACTGGCACTGCCAGCCCTGCTCTAGGTCTAGGGTAGAATTTGAAGTTATGGCAAACCTTCAACAATAGAGACAAACAGTCCTTTAAGGCTTGTTCCTTACCAACTCCAGCATCCTGAATATGCTTTACAACTTGGATTAGACCTCCTCATCTTCTCCTTCTCCATTAGGGAGGACAGAGAGGGAAGTGTCTCCCTAAGAACTCAGTACCCTGCAGCAGCTCTGAGCCTATGAACTGAATGAGAAGCTTGCTAGAACAGACTACACACCACTCTTTTCAAAACTGTTTCTCAAACCATGACCAAAAACCCCCAAACCATTAAAAAAGAAGATGATAATGAAGGCATTTTTCCAGGATACCCTTATTCTAACTTCTGCCCTGCCCTCTGGTTCAACATCTGAGACACAAATACTGCTGTCGTGGCATAAAATTACAGCATAAACTACAATACAAAAGGTACACGTAAGGTACAAACACTGCAGAGAGCAGAACTGTGCATCAATCAGTAGCCACATGGCAAACTGCACTGGTGTGTAGAACTGAGGGGTAGAATTACACAGGTACATTATAGGAGGCTTAAGTGGACCTTGCACAAGAGATGGTGAGGAGGTGGGCTGATTTAAGGATTTCTTCTTTTGTTCAAGAAGCTTTTGGTAGCTGGGAGACTTAAGCTTGGATTTCTCTCCCCCTCCAGCTTTGCAGAGCAGTTAACTCCCTGAAAAGATAACTTTTCACAGATGACCTTGGAGCCTCCACACAAGGGGGGCAACCAAGCTGTTAAGAAGTCTCAAGAAGGAAAAAGTTTTGCATTGCTTCATGCCCAGGTTCACACACTGTTAAGTCAGCATTCCCACCTTCAAAAAATAAACTTTCCCTAAGTCCTTGCACTGTCTGGCATTTTGGGGGTGCCTGTGTTATCTTCCTTTTTATATCTGTTCTCTGGTACACTTGGCCAAATGCCAAAGGCCTAATCAATCAGTAGTACTGCAATTCTAGTCCAGATCCCAAGGAAAAATGTTACAGATGGAGACAACTGTATTATGCACCACTTTACACCAGTAAAGAAGCTTTCCCCATTCTTCATTCAGCATCCAGCACTTGGAGATGTATTAACATGAATAATTTGTGTCAGGATCCAACCCTGCATTTACTCATGCCAAGGAAAGGTGTAATTTTTCAGGAAGAACAAGTATCTAACAATTTTCAAATGGGACAAGCAACATACGTGAGGGTCAACAAATCTCTGCTTGTCTGTGACTTGATCCCATAAGGACTCAGCTCCCAGTTAGAACAATTCTCTCCAAATGGGAGTTCTCATGAGTCACAGCTGAACCAGAACCAGTCTCTCCCTAATTGTTAATCCATACTGGGATTACTAAAACCATCAGATCCATGTTTGACACCAAACTAACAATAACTGGAAAAGGTGGGTACTTCCTCATTTGAAAGCCATATCATTTATTTAGGCATCCAATCTCAACACCCAGGTAGGAACTCCAAGTCTGGAGCTTCATTCTGTACCAATTCTAAACTTGCCACAAAAACCTACTTCTATACATACATTGACTGAAATTCTGTTGCCTTCCATTGCAAATCTTTGCAGAATGCAGCACAGTGAGACTCCTCAGGGCAAGGGCTCTGGTTTGTTGCACACTTGTTAACACAGTATCCAGCACAAACAGGGTCTAGGGCCCGGAAGAGGCACTACAAAAGATAAGAATGACACCAGCTTAAGTAAAACCAATCAAAGATAAAAACCAATAAACCATCCTCTGCTCCCCTTAAGAAAATTTGTTTATTCACCCCCTCCCAAAGCAGGTTGCCCTGTTTATCTGCTGGGAGAGCTCAGACATTCCTTGCATGTGCAGCACAGATGGTCCCACACCACAGAAGGCAGAAGGGTTCACAGTGGACGTGTCTGGTTTCTGGATATACAGAAACCTGGGAAGAGCTGCTGCTCCAGCAGGGCTGCTGTGCATCCCAAATCCCAAACAAAGACAGAAAGCCATCAGTAGCCTTTGAACAACATCTCCTGGTGGAAAAGGAGCTGCACAGTGACCTTGGTTGTGAGTCTCAATCCATTAGTGGACAGAGATTGTTCTGAGAGCCCAAGGTGGGAAGTGCTAAGGAAGCAGAAGGATTATTTATTAAGGCTCAAGGCTCTGTTGTTTCTTTATCCTCAGATATTCTTTGCATTTGATTTTTCATTCAGAGACATTGTTACTTCCAATTATTTCAGCTCTCTTGATATTTTCTTTACCAAATGGAACAGCCTCAGGCAGAGGACATGCAGTATCTAGATTTGCTCATTACATTTATTTATCTTACTCTTTTCTAATTAATTTACTGATTGGACCCCAGTCCTCCTCGTCCTCTTATTTTATAGTCAGATATCAAATGTGGCTGCTCTCCATGGACAGTAATTATTCTGCAAATAAATGTCATTACTATTTTTACTACCTCACCAAACATACACTTCCTACAGTGTCTGGGAAGGTGTCTGCAAGGTCCATTTTAGCAAACTGGGTATAAAATCATTGCTAATTCTTCTGAAAACTGAAAGGCAGAGCAGTTTGGCACTAACCATTTCATTTCCCAAGATGTGATCAAAGAATAAAGCTGGGACAACTGCATGGACTGAAGCAAAGCAGAGCAGAAAGTAACACTATGTTCTGTGACACAAATTGTACACGTTTCTGTGCTGCTTTAAGAAATTACTGAGTGGAGAACTGTGTTCTATCTAATACATGAAAAAAATTGCTAAATATGTTCCTGCTTTTGAAGGAATCATTGTAGCTTTCAGTACTTAAAATACATCCCTTTTACACAGGGTACAAATCTCTCTGCATTTTCCTCAGCTTAGTAAAAACATAAATAAATCAGGAAATTAAAGGGGAAAAAAAAAAAAAAAGAAGTGAGAGCTACCTTTCTACATCCTGTTGTGCCTAAATAGAACATGTTGTACCAGCCTGTAGGATTTCTCAATAAAATGTATCGTGGACACTTCAAAAGCTGACCATAATCAGGAGAGTTAAGTGAGGAATGTCGGCTTGGACTGGGATTGCACTGCTTTTGTTATACATTAGTTAAGCATGCAGGTTTGTGGGCTTTGCTTTATCTGGGATTTCACTGCAGTGTAATTGAACTCCTACCTTTTCCAGTATCCTAAATGTCCCGCTAAGTGCTTGTATGGATTTGGGTTTAAGGACTTTATAACAGATCCAGAGGCTATAAAAGTCAGTGGCAGAAATCTCTGCAGGGTTTGGTTAGTCCTTCAATGTGAAAACTGGTTTTTCCTCTCTCTTCCTAATACCCCCAGGGATCAACCCTCAGACATGTTCAGAAATAAGGATTCAGAAGATGAATTCACTATGAATCCAGAGGCCAACCTCGTGCTTACATCAACAAAACCAGACTTTACATTTACAGGATTATGTCCTTAACTGTAATTCTGGATTTGGGGTGTCCCATTAGCTGAGTCTGCTCGCTTCCATCTTGGACCTCTGTCATTTTCACCAAGGCACAATTTATTTCCCTCAGTTACCACATCACACCTGAGTTTTCATATAGATACTACAGCAATGAAGTTGTAATCTTTGCAATGGGATGCTTGAACTCCCTCAGATAGTGGTATCTCCATGTAACCACACATTATAAACAAATAGTCAACAAACATACTTGTGTAGATTTTACTACCTCTGGAACAGCCTGTATTTCTATAAAAAACCACAGGTTTAGGCTTGATGTGTCAAGTTCTGCATCAAACACACCCCTTTTACAGCCACAGCTCTGACAGGAAAAACCACCCCAAACCCCTATTTAAAACCTGGATTCCTCACACACTGCAGACACACACGGGAGTTTCAGCTGTAATATCACAATTTCCTTCGTGTCTTCACAGAGAGCACTGCCCAGGGCTGTGGTGGAGGGAGCTGCCAGGCAGGGCCATTTCCACCATCCCTCTGGGGTGATGCAGGGAGCAGCACCTTGCTGTGGGATGAGACCTGCTGAGGCAAAACCACAATGGGAGGAACCTACAGAGGGGAAGAGACTGTCTGAGGAGAAAAACCTGCTGAGGGGATACTTGCCATGGAACAGACTTGCTGAGAGGAGCCCTGTTGAAAAAAAAGAAAACCTCCTGAGGGGGACCACTGGGGGGTAACCTGTGGGGGAGACACTTTCTGAGGGGAGAACCACACTGAGGGGATAAACCCACCATGGGATGGACTTCATGAGGGGAGAGACTCACCATGGAGGGAACACATGCTGAGGGGAAGAGACTCTGAGGAGAAAGACCTGCTGAGGGGACACTTGTCACGAGATAGACTCGCTGAGGGGGAGAGACCTGCTAAGGGGAGACCCACTGTGGGATAGACTTGCTGAGGGGAGAGACCTGCTGTGTGTGTGCCCAGCACGGTGAGAAAGCACTGAGCAGGGACTCACAGCGGGGAGACCGACTGAGGGCAGACCCAGCGCGGGGAGAACCCACCGAAGGGAAGAGACTGAGGGGAAACATCTGGGGAGGGGAGACCTGAAGGGCATGGACTCGCTGAAGGGGCACCCACCATGGTGGGAACCCCATGAGGAGGCACCTTCTGGAAGGGAGACAATTTCTGAGAGGAGAGACACGCAGGGCTAATACCCGCCATGGGATAGACTTGCTGAGGAGACACCTGAGGGAAGAGACCTGCTAAGAGGAAAGTCACACAGAGGAGAGACCTGCTGAAGGGATAGACGTGCTCAGGAGATACTTTGCGATAGCGGGGGATCCGCTGAGGAGAGAGAATCTCTGCGGGGACATCCACGTGGGAAGAGATCCCACTGGGACGAGCCCCACTGCGGGGATACAGCGCGGGGAGACCTGCTGAGGGGGACATGAGCTCTGCATGCCGATGCCTCTCGGAGGAGCCGCGGCGGCAGAGCGGGCTGATGTCCTGGGGGTAAATCTGGGTGTTTGTGGCTGCTTGTTTGTGAGGTCTTCTGCGGGGCACGGCGGAGGGCGTGGGACACGACAGCGCGGTCCCGGTCCCCGTTCCCGTCCCACCGGGGCCGCCCCCGCTGCCCACGGCCGGAGCCCCCGGGCCCCGCGGCGCGAGCGGCAGCGCC
>VYZS01000091.1:9889-63491 GCA_013400695.1 Neodrepanis coruscans | reverse complement strand
ACACGGGGGTTGGCCTCTTCTCCTGGGCAAGTAGCATCAGGAGAAGAGAAACCTCCCTCAAGCTGTACCAGTGAAGGTTCACGTTAGGCATCAAGAATTTTTTCACTGAAAGGGTTGCTAAGCATTGGAATGGGCTGCTCAGAGAAGTGGTAGACTCACCATCCCTGGAAGTGTTCATGAAGCTACTGGATATGGCACTTAGTGCTGTGATTAAGTGGGCATGATGATGTTTGGTCAAAGGCTGGGCTGTTGGAGGTATTGTCCAACTTTAATGATTCTGTAATTCTGTGATTCTGATCTTTGCTTTTGCTGCTTTAAGTCAAGTTACACTGGCATGAATTGTGTGATAACATTTCTACTGGTTGTAGGACTTTCAATTTGTGTGTGCCATATGAAGTATATCTTGGTGTACTTAACAATCCTTAACAATTAGCTAGGGGTAAAGGGA
This sequence comes from Neodrepanis coruscans, assembly GCA_013400695.1. NCBI lineage: Eukaryota > Metazoa > Chordata > Aves > Passeriformes > Philepittidae > Neodrepanis > Neodrepanis coruscans. The sequence continues at coordinate 63,043 of VYZS01000091.1, read as the reverse complement.
TCACTGTGGGTAAATGTACAGAGCCCCATGGATAGAAAAGACTAATTAAGTTGCTCAAAAAAAAAAAAAAAAAAAAGGATGCGACAAGGCATTTTTTTTTTCAAGAAGAAAGGTCATAGAGGGAAAACATATTTTTCCATAGTTTTCAGGAGACTTTGTGATTCATTTAGGTTTTGTTAGGTTTCAGAAAACTTTCTCATTTTTAAAAGGTATTATTAGGTTATTTTTTTAATTTTTATTTTTTTTGTTACTGAAACTGGCACTGAAAATCTTTATTGACTAAAATACAGTTTTCATCAAAAGCATCAATAGGAAGCTCAACAAACATTTTAAATAAAGTATTAAACACTTACTGCAAAATGTCAAATAGATTTTTAAAAGGCCAGTTTTTTCATTACATTTTAAAAGTTCTGAACCTCCCTAGAAATCACACAATGATAGGAGTAAATTCAGTTTATTGCACCATTAAGTCTAACGAAGACTATATGAATAATTTGGCTATGTGTGCACATGCTCTATAGAGATGGGCCAATAAAAAAAAACCTATAATTTTTGACTAATTATGACTGTAAGGAGCCTAAAGAAGAAGTATCAAGGATGAAAACCATACAGGCTTGGCAAGTATAACTGGAACAGTTTCCCATGCATAAGGATGCAGTAGAAAGCAAAAGTCATTGTGTAGGTAAACAGACAAGTGAGGAGTTGTGTCTGACATCTCTGGCAGGGAAGCAATGTAAGAAGAAACTGGATCAGATATAGACATCACCAAGTTAGGTAAAGCCTCATGTGGCAGCCCAGGGAATTCAGCACTGTTAGGTTAGATGGAAAGAAAGGTTTCTCATTGATCCCTTCAGCTGAGAGCAGCCCTGAGGAGAAGGTGTTGAAGGTGCTGTTTAATGAGAAGCTCAGTGTAGGCTGGCAATTTGCATTTGCAGCCCAGAAAGGCAGCTGTCCTGGTCTGCATGAAAAGCACTGTGACCAGCAGACAGAGCGAGGGTGATTCTGCCTCTCTACTCTGCTCCGGTGGGACCCCACCTGGAGCACTGCATCCAATTCTGGGGTCCTCACGACAGGAAGGATGCAGACCTGTGGACTGAGTCCAGAGGAGGGCCATGGAGATGATCACAGGGCTGAAGCACCTCTCCTATGAAGATGGGTTGAGAGAGTTGTGTTTTTTCAGCCTGGAGAAGACAAGGCTCCAGGGAGACCTTATAGCACCTTCCAATACCTGAATGAGGCCAACGAGAGAGCTGGGGAGAGACTCCTTGTAAGGGTGTGTAGTGATAGGACAAGTGGGAATGGCTTCAAACTGAAAGAGGGTGGGTTTAGGTTAGATATAAGGTAGAAAGTCTTCGAAGAAGGGTGTCCAGACAGTGGAACAGGATTCCCAGAGAAGCTTAGATGCCCTATCCATGGAAATGTTCGAGGCCAGGTTGGATGGAGCTTTCATTATTGTAGTGAAAGGTGTCCCTGCCCATGGCGAGGGGACTGGAACTAGATGATCCTTAAGGTCTCTTTCAACCCAAGCCATTCTGTGATTCTGTGGTTCTGTGGTTCTGTGAGCTGTTGTATTTTTTAATTGCAACATAAAAGTAATATTAACAAAAATAAAAGGGCTTCATTGTGGTTTGTGCTCTCCGGTGTCTTGATTTTATTTCCACTTGGAAAATGCGGATGAGGATACAAGAGGAATATTTTGTTGTATCTACAGTATCTGTTTCTTAACAGCCAAGATCTCCACTTAATTTCTGGAGGTTTTAAATATAATTTTGGATTGTGAAGAAAAAGAAACACTCATTCTGGGTGTAAGATTATTAACAGCAGTGAATTTTACATTTGTGAATGTACTGTCAAAAAATGTATTGCTAGAGCAGTGCAAAATTAGAAGTAATAGTCATGTTTTGTTTCTAGCTTGTTCAGTGTTGTTATTAGATTTCCATCCATCTTAGGCATTTTTGCTAACAGTGTTAGAAAATAGTAAGGTATTGAATATAGAATTACCTGTTAATACTGAATGACAAATTTGTGGATATCTGTGTTTACTGAAGGTATGGACCAGTAGATTTTTATCCTGTTATGAAGTTATTTTTCCTGAAAGTAAAAATTTATTAGGATTATGTCTCAGTTTCTCTCACTGGGCAAAACTTCACTGAGGGAAGAAAATGTGCATATTTATCTGTAACAGGGCTAGAAGAGGTGCTCTTACCAGAAGCAGGTGTGGAACAGAATTTGACTTTTTTTAATGTTCTTCTATTCTGACACGTTGACTCAACAACCTAGATTCCAGTCTCAATTGCATTCCTAGGTTTCTTCAGTATTTCAATTCATGTTTAAAATTCAGTCAGGTTGCATGCAAAGCACTTGCATTTCGTGAATGTCAGATGTGAGTGCCTGTAAGTTAATAACTGCACCCACAATTAGCCTTTCCTTGGTCCTTTCAGTTGCCCAGTGTTAGCCTGCAGAAGACCTGACTTGAGCACTACGATGCTGATTTTGCAGACATGATATGTAGATATTCATTCATTTGGTGGATGCAATATATCTGCCCCTGAAAATATAGCTCTCTGTTTCGAACTTGGAAATTCCAGTCAGATAATTAAAGCAATCTCACACCTTCCAGCCTGCACCTGCCACCGTGTGAGCAGCCGCCCCAGCTCAGCTCCCCCTGATCATATTCATGTTTAGTTGGTAGTGTTTCATGGCTAATACAAATCATAAACAGGCTGTAAAAGCTGAGGTGTCAATGAATCCTAGCTTTAAAATTGCTGGAAGCTAAAGTTTTAAAACTGATACTGCAAAGTGAAAAATGAAATTTAACCAGGCATTTTGGTGAAGGAAAAATAATTTATTGGATGTAAGATGAAAAGCTGTGAGAGTAAACATCAATCTCATCTTAGACACATGTCATTGATTGATGTTTGCTCTGTGCTGCTGCCTGGAGGTAAACTCTTTGAAATAGCAAAATAGGTACTTTATCTGTCTGTGGATAGGAGCACAGTTTGTTAAGTTACTGCTTTTTTGAGACCCTGCTACATCTTTATGTTCAATCAAAGTGAAAACGGTAAATCAGAGTAATTGCTTTACCCCTTGGCATTCCTGTTTATAAATGGGAAAAAATACTGTAAAAATCCTCAAATTGACTTCCGCTATTTAAACTAGATAAAAAGTCTAAAAAAGCTGATTGCAACCTGGGAAAGTATTTCACTGATTATGCCACTTGTTCATCAAAGGGAGCCCCTTTGTTAAAATTTAACTGTTAGCTCAAATGTCATTAGGGAAAACATTTAATGCTCAAAAATGTAAGGTTCCCAACTCTCAGAGCTCCCCATACCACATTAGCAATGAGTTTCCAAACAGGTATTGTTTATACTTAGCTGGAGATGGAACTGATACCAGGAAATTGGCCAGCAAAAACCCTGGACATGAACAGTGAAATAGAAAACAGGCATTAAATGATAGCACTTTCGTGTTAAACACAGCAGTACAGCAAACAAGATAACCTGAGAGTTAAGACTGTTTTCTAATAATGTTTGGGGCTGTTGTCTTTGCAGCGTCTTGGGTTGGTTAGTCCTTTTGTGTTTTAAAATATGGCAGAGATACAGGAATGATAGCATATTTAAATTAAGAATTCAATTTCCATTCTCAATTGCGTTTCATAATCTCTGTTCTGTGTCAGGGTTGGACTGCTCTTTTATTGTGTTGTTTAAGTTTTTCCTTTGCTTACTCTGTTTAGCTACTTTGGCATAAATAGTCATTTAGGGGAGAATTATACTATTAAATATTTAAGAAAATATCCTAATTTCAGCCTGAAATTTAGTATATTGACTTGTGTGCCAGATTAAAATTTGTGGGGAAATGTCAAGAATAATAAGTAAACCATTTTAAAATTTATTTTCTTGAAATATTGCCTGTTTTCCATGGCTTTGAAGCAGTTCCAGCTTTGTTCATAATTCAAAAATGACTGCGCACTAAAATTTAATTTTGAAGATATATGTGTCCTTGCAGAAAACGTCTTCACAGGTCTAGCTTATTCTTGAAACGCACATCTCTTTTAGTCATTTATAGTAGGGGTTGTGTTTTTGGGTTGTGTATTTGTGTGTTTTTTTGTTTGTTTGTTTGAAACAAGATCATCACTGTACACTCCCAGCAGATATTCAGGGACTGCACCTGGCACCTTAGGGTGTTATTCCATGATGCTGGGAGTGGATATTGTAGTCACTGGCTTTTTGATGGAGCCTTCTAATGTGGTTATGGAAGAAGATGGGTCATGTTAGGAACAAACAGGGAGGTTTTCAAAATCTGGGAGAGAATTTCAGCCTTGAAAACTAGGTCTTCCCTAGCAAAGGCCTGCCAGGAGACTGCAGGAACTGTGAATTTGCTAGTTTAAGAGGTAGTTGCGTTAGCATGAACCTTTTGTAATTATTATGTCTAGACTTTAGGTTCTGAAAGTTTTTTTGTAAGTGCTGCAGATAGCTGCTGGGGTGAAGGAGATCAGCCTCCTGGGTAAATATCAACTGCAAATAAACAAGCTACTTCTGCTAAATTTATATAATGATATTTATGTGTGTGTGGAGGTAGAAGGAGGGAGAATGTCTGCATGACTGTAGCAAAGCCCTCACAGAATAATCTTTGGGCTGGAAAATGATACTGGAAGATCTGAAGAGGCAAAGGTGAGATTGCAGGTTGTTCTAAATGATAACGAGTTAAGAAACTGTGGCCAGGTCTGTGTTTACATGCGGTAACACCTTCCTCTGTCATGCTGGTAGAGCCTGGGTCACAGCCCCCTTCCTATGCCAGAAAGTAAGCTGATGCCAGGCAAGGAGAGTACCAGCAATCTCACCTTCAATTTACCTACCCGTGTCTTTGACAGCCCCAGCGATGCTCTTATGAGCATGGTGGTTTTGTAACAAAATAACAGTACCCTTCTTGAATCTCTCTGTAGTGATGTAGCGATTTTGTGCTTTCTGAAAAGGTCAAGCAGCGTCGTTAATACACACGATACGCCTGCAAAGGCATGTAATTCCTCAGTGAAGGTGCAGAGCTTTTTTCTGTGGAAAAGGACACCTTTGAATGCAAATTTGGGTGTTTCCTAAAACTGAAAGACAGAAGAATATGACAGTGCACTGTCTCCACCCATTTTATCATGGAGATCAGACCTTTTTTATTTGAGTTGCTCTAAGAAGTGATGTCTGAGGGAGGTAAATTGAGTCAGAAATACTGTGCTTTAAAAAACAAAACAAAAAAAAAAAAAGGAAGGGAAGAAAAAGAGGTTCTTCAACACTTAAAACTTTAGACTTTTGATATGATTGCTTTCAGCCTAGACTGAGACAACATAACTCTTTGGACTTTGTAGGAGATTAAATCCAGCTGCAGGTTTTTCAGGTAAAATTATTGCTTTGCTCCTAGGCTGTCCCCTGAGCCATCTCTATTTCTAATTAAGGACTAAAGGAAACAGTTCCTTCTGATGTCAGGAGTAGCATGAAGAAAGCTGCAGTTATTTCTGTGGGGAGGCTGGTGCCATGAGACACCAGTGTGCCTGGGCTCCCCTCTTCAGGCTGCTCTCATGGGGAGCCACACTCACTTTGCACAGAGCCAGAGTGGGCAGCCATCAAGGTAATCTTCCAAAAGATATCACAACAGACCAAAATTTATTAAACATACATACTCTGAGAAGTTTGGCAGAATTCCACTGGAATTCTGATTTGTGAAATATCTGAGAGTTAAATTATTTAAAGTATTGTGGAAGAACCAGAGAAGGTAGGGTGGGCTTCTTTGACCATGTGGTGTTGATGGTGTCTAAAAGTGCTTTGAGACTGAGGCACTGGTATTTAAACACAATTCATTGGTAAATCCAGTATATGTCATGGCAGATCTTAGAACTGAGATAAATCAAAATAAGCAGTGTGACAAATTTAAGATAGTTTAATTTCTGTCATACTGCCTTTATTCATATATAACTTTTGCAGGTGTTTGACTTGTTGCTCATGCTTTGGTTCATGTCCTTTAAGAATATATTTGAAACAGATGAAGTATTTTAAAAATAGCAGTATACCATTCAAAAACTGTTTAAATTCACCCATTTGGAATATGACCTGCATGAAACAAATACAAATGACACTGGTTTCCAAGTCTTACAAACTGCTTCAGCATTTTGTCTGATACAAAACTCTTCCTCAATAAACTGATGTGTGAGCATACATGTTGCACATCACTCATGTACACATGCCCCAATGAGCTAAAAATCATGAGAATTTCACGATCGTGTTCTTTATGGCTTAGCTATGGAAATAACACACGTTGTAAACGATTAAAAAGTACATGTACCTTTGGGATTGTTTTAAATTGCAAATTTAAAAAAATAAAGAAGGAAACTATTAAAAAGAATCATTTTCCATTAACTGAAGTGTTTGTAATAAAGACAATTATAGCAGTTGGCAGTATTCTCCTTGAACCAAAACAAATAAATACATTTGGTGACATACGTTGAAGGAAATGTGATTGCTGCAATGTTCATGCAAATAAGGAGCAGCCTCACAAATGCTAGGCGTTTTGCCATCTGGTACTACCAAAGGAACACAACTCTCAACTTGTAGCTTTTCCTAACTTACTGCTTATAGATGGCATGTTAGGCATTGTCACACAGTTCTGCCATTTGCATAATCATTCTGAATTATTGCAGATTGTGCATTGCATTGCCAGCAGTGAACTCATTTGAGAAGGGGGTTCAGAGACCTGGTGACTTGTACATCTTCATCAAGTTTGTCTCCATCCAATAAAGGGATAAAAATGTCCTTCCATTTCAGGAGAATCACAGTGCATTTTTAAATTTGTGTAAGGCCTAGTGAATAATGTTGTACTTGTTTACTTCTAAGAAATTGAGTAGAGACCAGTGTTATAATTAATCTCAGGGAAGTTGCCCATCTCTACTGGACTGCAGGCTAGATTCCAAGTGCAAAGAATCCCTAAGAGTCAAGAGATTCTGAATGGGGTCACGTGGCTGAGGATGAAGTTACAATCCCGCAACTCCAGGAAAATGTAACCTAGTAAGAGCTATTCAGCATGGCAGAAAGTCTGCTTCAGACATAGAGGTGGTTTTTAAAAGTCTTAGTTGATGGGATTTTGCCCAATGGCATGATGTAACTGAAGACCTTTGCTCATGTAGCAGTCAATGACAGCTGCTCTGTCTCTGGCCACAGCAGTATGTGCAGCAGATGATCACATGCACAAGGACACCATGGGGGGTCCTTTGCTATTCTCTTTTTCCTGGAGGAAAGCATTTTGGAAAATTCTAGTTGCCTCCTCATACACTGCTTTTCAAGGAGAGTCTGTTGGTGTGAGTAAAATGTATTGCTCATGAAAAATAGTGGGATAAAACCTCAAAATAGATCAACCACCTGTAAGTGGAATAAGCAAGCTGGTGTTTAGACGCTGTCTCCAACCTGTTGTACTGAATCCCTGTATTTCACAATAAACCCCTGTGTTTGAGAGCCCTGCTTGGTGCCTGGCATCTACCCTCAGAGCCTTTAGAAGGGCAGTCTGCAGTTCAGTTGGAGTTAGCAGCATTAACAAGCAAATATAAAATTTTGTGTTCATTTGGCAACTGATGAGACATTGTTTTTAAACACTAACTGTCTTAAAATGTCCTGTGTATTTTCAGCTCCCTTAGGTCTTGAGTTTGAATCAGATAGCTGTTGGCCTTTTGGTTGCCTTGCCTTAGGCAAACTAGGTAGCATCACATGGGTAGCCAATGCAGCATATGTTTTGCTAACTGGGAAGCTGGTTAGCAAGATGACGTTTTTCTTATTAACACATGGTGCACTTACATGACATTAATATATATTTCTGCTTTACAGATTTACAGTGCCAGAAGAAAAGCTAAGTGAAATAGGCAATCAGCATACTTGTCACATTGTCCTGAAATAACATGGGAACTTTGTTAGACATGTTGGTTTCCTTTGTAAAGAGAATAAAATATAACTGATTGAAATGTGTAAACCTGTGTTCTGTGGAACTTCAGGGAAAGGATTGTCTGGTTTATGTTGTCATGCATTAAACTAGAATTCTGGGGAAAAAAAAAATTATTCTGAATGTCTATATTGGAGCCAAAATAGTTGGTTTCTAAAAATTAATATTTTTCTGTAATGTAGTGTTTTTATTCTATCTCCAGCTACACTCTACCAGCCATACATACACTGTCATGCCAGTATTCATTTATTCATGTTTTGAAGTTGTGATAGTGTCAAATCTGTCAGAAAGAGAAATTGTTTCAGTAGTAGTTCCGTGACTTGGCTGATTAACAGAGATCAGAAGAAGCAACCTAACTGTGGAAACCACTACAGCATATAGTTTTAACAGCTCTTTAGGGAGCTAGTTAATGAAAGAATCACTACAGAAACACATCCATGTGAAAAAGGAGCATTCTCATACAACACTCAGAGGATATGTCATAAGTGGAAATATGTTCATAATTTCTATTTACTCATAGCTGTAATTACCGTCTACCTTAAGAGTACTTTCAGTCTTTGTCAAAGTTGCTTAGATATTTCCTTTATCACATTTCAAGCAGAGAAGTTCTGTACAGACTAGATCTTGCCCTGTTATTTCTTTTTTATTTTTCTGTAAGAATTTAATTATCTATTTTCCATATGAAAAAAGCACCGACATTCCCAGAGACCTGAGCCTCCCCAGCCTACTTGAACTGGCTTTCATCTGATTCATGTTCATGGTCATTTTTGCCATCTGTCCGCAAAACAGAGTTTCTAACTTTTACATACACACTGGTTTATACATTGCCCTCTAATTTTTAACTCTTAAAAAATTATTTCTCTTTTTTTTGCTTCAGTGTCTACGAGCCAGATAGAAACGTGCTGCGAAGGAAAGAATGGGAAAGGAGAAATCAGGAGGCGCAGCAGGAGGATGGAGCGTTTAACACAAACTATTCCCTCTTCAGTGAACCGTACAAGGTAGATGGTTCCCAGCCAGGTCACTTTTGTTTATTTATTTATTTATTCCACAGTACAAAAATGCAGTCCGAAGAAGCCCTTGTCCAGGTTTCAGTACCCTCTCACAAGTTCTAGCCTCACAAAATTCCCAGAAAGCATGCATGATTCATTGAGAATTGTATTTCATGTGTATATATATATACATGTATGTATAAAGCTTCAGCAGCAAGAGTGAAACAAACTAGAAATATCCTAACCATGTAACTGAGATGGAATTAAAACTAGAATGTGAAGGTGACAGTGCCCTGATTCTGCAACACTTAGAAGAAAACAGTTCTGTAAGAATAGTGTGTGAAGATCAAGCAATACAGTAAAAATTATGCTGTGGCCAAGATTAGTGTAGTGAAATATCTTGGTGCTTGAATTTTCTTTTTTTTTTCCTCCTGGAAGTGTTATCAGGAAGGTTTGTCTGCAGTGCATCTTTTGCCTTCACCAAAGGCAGAAGTATCTTAGGAGTCTCAGCTCCCTGTTTTGCTCCTCATGGTAACAGTAGTTTGATAAGGCATAACCATCTTTAATCACTCCCTGTTAAAAGGGTCAAGCAGGATCTTCTGCACTTCGCAGAAGCCTGAAAACAGAGCCCTTGTGAACAGGACCAGAGAGCAATATCCCACAGGTGCTGCTCTTTTCACCCTGTTAAACCAATGACTTTGCCTGGGTGCATCAACACATTGTCATGTATTGTCTGCTCTGCCTTTCCAGTAATGTCCAAGTCACTGTTAAACCCACCACGTTGTAAAGTTTCCCTCCATTCACCATCATTTGTCCTTGATGGTTTGGGTACTTTAATGCCTCTTTCCAGGAGACCTATTTGGGACCTGACACTTTGCTTCTGCACTTGATTTCCATTCTTCCATTTTTCTGCTTATGCTCCAGGATCAGCTTTTAGCTTGCTCTTCTTCCAGATTGTTGCCTGTATTTAGTCCCTAATAAAAAAGAAATATCTACCACTTTCAAATGATGTCACTTGATAGAACTCAGCTCTGTTTGCCTTTAAGCTGACCTCCAGCTGCCCGAAGTACAGATTCATTACAAAGACACTGAGAAACCATGGCAAATGTCGTGAACACCTCAGGGATCTACTTGAAAAAGTCTACTGTAAGACCAGTCAAGGGTTAATCAATGGAAGAGAGCCTGAAAAGTGTAAGTCAGCTGTATCTTGGCATTCATTCCTTGTGGGCTCTGCTGCAGTGAAGACCTAATGATTTTCCATTTAGTAGTAGTAGGTCCAGTTGAGTAGACCACTCACAAAAAGGACCTGGCCTTTTGCTGCGTCACCAATACTGTTTTGTTTGTAGTGCTTCAAGTTGATAATACTGAAGCTCAAGTCACTTATAAAAATTTTATAGTTGAAATTTTGTGCACTTTGATTATTACCTCTGTGCCAATGTATTGACTGTCATGACACATGTAGTTTCTGAGTTAGGATGTCTGAAAGTATCCATCAACTGAAGGTTGTCTGAAGGTAATTCCATCAACTTTAATAGGAATGGGTGAAAAATCATTGCCGTCTTCAGAAGCAGAGGGGATATTGAGTGGATATTCCATGGGGTGATCAGAATAATGGCTCCATCCCTGCTTCTTACCTTTTAATGCTATATCCCTATTTTGAATAAACATGTGAGGAATGTGCTGCAGAAATATAACCTGCAGCTAACTTTGCCCAGGAAACATGGTGAAAGACAAAGCCCAGGACATTAGTGTGACAATCACAGTTGCTTTGGGTGATCAATCATTCTGATAGTATTAGACATTAAAACTTCATCAACGATGTACTTTGAATATCATGTATACACCATGTAATAGACCATTGGGCTGTCATTCAGGATGGGAGCTATGACTTGGGCCTTTCGATCTTACTGTGGAGAGAGGCTAACTACAAAAGAGGATTTGTAATCTGCAAATGCAAAACTGAAACCCACTCTTAGTGCCTTTAAAGATGAAGTTCACCTTTTAGGTGTTTTCAGAGGGGAATGGAGTTATAGCCAACATTCACTGCAAGCTCTAATCAAATTCAATATTCCTCTGCACATATTGAGAAACGTGAGCTAAAGCCAAAGGATATGCCATTCAGAAGGCCATATCTGAAAATCAAAGGCAGAGTAGAAATCTCTTAAATCTTATGTCCTCTCTCACCTTGACATGTATCACTACTACTGTAACATCAAATTTTCTTAAAATTTCTGACTCTTCAGGTTGCCCCTTATCCTGTTCAAAGTATCCATAGCAACCCTGTATGAAGGATTACGGGAAATCCAGTATCTTCTACTTAAAATCTCTTTTACGGGGAGGGGAGGTGGTGGAGAAAAAGTAGGAAATTCGTTCTGGATATTTTCTGGACAAAATACCTTGCTCCATTAACCATGTAAGTATTTTAATGAAGAAAAAAATTCTGTTGGCCTTTCATGCAGCCATCAGGTTTATTTTTAGAAGTGTTGTGTTGCCGTGTTCAAATGCGTGGATTCATCTTGCATTGCAGAAAAATGTCAGAGCGCTGTAAGTTAGACACATTTGCACAAAATGCTTTTCCTACTTACTCATTTTGTGACTGTGTTTTCCCTATGTAAGTGCTTAAATAAGACCAGCAATATTTCAGAGCAAATAGTGGGACAAACTAAAGCTCATAACAAGTTACCTCAGATCCTGTTGTGTTCCCAAGAGTATGTAGGTGAGCTCTTCTGTATGAGATCAGCTCGACACAAAATCTCACATCAAGTTGTCCCCAGTGTATCCTGAAGGAATAAACGACACAGACCAGTTGTCAGCATATGCCATGATACCAGTTTGCTGCAATTATTCTTCTGGTTATCTGGGATCTCTCAATATAAGATATCTATGTGTAACCTTCACATCACATCCATACAGAAGAAAACCTGATGACTTTTCTGAGCGAGTTATAGTCTACAGATAATCTATAATTAGGATTTTATTTCTTCCCCATCCAAGTAGCAACCATCAGAAAAATGGACCTTCTTTTAGGGAAGTTGGACTTCTTAGGGGCAAAACTTGCACATAAATTCTTTCATGCTCATTGAGCTAGAGCCAGCCAGGTAGAGAGCTGACCTCACAAGCTGTCCATGCTGTAGGAGACTTACAGGTGCCAGGGGCCCTGTTCCATTTGATTGTCCTTTTTGCTGTGTTTCTGGCAGGGGGGGAAAAAACCTCATGCCCATGCTGAATCAAACTGAATGCAGGCCCAAGACCAGATCTCCTTTCAAAGAGGGAATCTGAAAAAGGTATCTGCACAAGGTAGAGAAACTGCTGGAAGTATAGAAGAGATCCACTGGGTAAAAGGAAAATTTTTTATGTCTTCTGAAAAACAATTCTGCTGGTCAAGGAGATGCTCAAGTGTAGAAGTTATTTCATTGACTCCAGGAGATACGTGAGTGTACATCCAACCTTCTTTCTTTTCAGATACATGTGATGCTTCCCGCTTTTGAAGCCTCATTAATAGTTTCCTCTTTAGAAGACTGATGTGATTCCTGTGAAGTGGAGGAACACCCTTTTCTAAAGCCACTTGCTATCTGTGAATTACTGCTTTATATTTCTTTGCATTGCAAGTTGTTGTCTTTGTGACAATAACAACTGCATGTGCAGGGGGAAGAGCAAACTATAGAGGCTGAGCCATTTTATTGCAAGTTTGAGAAGCAAAGGTTCAGACACACTTTTGAGTTTTTCCCTTACTACTCTCCTGCAGTATATATTATTAATGTATATTCAGCTCTGTTAGCATAGTAACAAGTATATATTCAGAAAACTAGCTGTGGTACATTTTACATAGTTATGAGGTAATGTCCTTGAAATTTGAGGGGAAAAATTTCAAGGAAAACAGGACTACTTCTACTGTTTGACTTAAGAATGCTTCCAATGTAGTCCTCTGAAAGTTTGCATGTGGCAATTGCAGCACTCATTTGCAGGGCATTTTTGCTTGGGTTTAGGTTTTCTACTAGGAAACCCTGAAAAAAGATTCCAAACTGAGGGAGTTACCTTTACCTACCTTCCTGTACATACTCCAATTTTACAAGATAACAGAGTATTTGCTATTTTTAATACAGTGTTACAGGGATCTTCTCCACTCCCTTACTTCTCCCTTCTTTCTCCTTTCTGTTTTCCTGTAAAACAGAGAGTCTTGAGATGAAAGCTTGGCCTTCTGAAACCAATAGGAGTTTTCCCATTCAGACCCCATGTCTGGAAGAGAGAAAGGAGAACTTCACTGCCTCATTCCTGTCTTCCTCTGAAAATATAAAGCAAAGGACATCATATGCTTGCATTTTGGGAGGGTTACGAAAAAACTCTACTGCATATGTGCTGCACCCTTTTGCTTACGGTGCCTTTTTAAAGCAAGAGCTTCCATCCTTTCTGTTATATTTTATTTGCTTGTTTTATTTCTTTGTGGAGCTTCTGCATTTTCAATCAAGAAGTAAATGAATTATTTTAAGGATAATAATTAATCTTAAAGGGTAGGAGGTGCCCTCTGCTAAGTACAGCAAGCACTGAGAATGTGAATTATTTAACGAATTGTTCACTTNTAATGTCCTTGAAATTTGAGGGGAAAAATTTCAAGGAAAACAGGACTACTTCTACTGTTTGACTTAAGAATGCTTCCAATGTAGTCCTCTGAAAGTTTGCATGTGGCAATTGCAGCACTCATTTGCAGGGCATTTTTGCTTGGGTTTAGGTTTTCTACTAGGAAACCCTGAAAAAAGATTCCAAACTGAGGGAGTTACCTTTACCTACCTTCCTGTACATACTCCAATTTTACAAGATAACAGAGTATTTGCTATTTTTAATACAGTGTTACAGGGATCTTCTCCACTCCCTTACTTCTCCCTTCTTTCTCCTTTCTGTTTTCCTGTAAAACAGAGAGTCTTGAGATGAAAGCTTGGCCTTCTGAAACCAATAGGAGTTTTCCCATTCAGACCCCATGTCTGGAAGAGAGAAAGGAGAACTTCACTGCCTCATTCCTGTCTTCCTCTGAAAATATAAAGCAAAGGACATCATATGCTTGCATTTTGGGAGGGTTACGAAAAAACTCTACTGCATATGTGCTGCACCCTTTTGCTTACGGTGCCTTTTTAAAGCAAGAGCTTCCATCCTTTCTGTTATATTTTATTTGCTTGTTTTATTTCTTTGTGGAGCTTCTGCATTTTCAATCAAGAAGTAAATGAATTATTTTAAGGATAATAATTAATCTTAAAGGGTAGGAGGTGCCCTCTGCTAAGTACAGCAAGCACTGAGAATGTGAATTATTTAACGAATTGTTCACTTTTTTTTTTAAAAAAAAGAGGAGAGTGACCTGGAATGAGCATCCTGTCAGAGCATTTTCAAAGAAGGGACATAATCATCTTTACTTTTCTTATTTCCCACAAGCAGTTTCAAGTCACCTTAGAGCATTTGGCTGGCTGAAGTTCATTCAGTGCTTACATGGGATGTTGTGTGGCTTCTGAGATGGTTATGAAAACTAAGGCAAGCAGAGAAGGAAATTGGGAATGGAGTGTTTTCCTTCGTGACCGAAGGAGAGCTTACATTGGGCTATAGGAAAAGTTTTAGCATGGTCAGATTTAATCCAAACTATTCTGTGTAGTTGCAATAATAAATTTTCTAGTTTCCTGGTAATGTAATTTAAGTATGCCATGATATCAGTAATAGATTTCTTTTTTTATATACTGTAAGTCTCTTTATAGCTTTTCCAGTTCCGAGTAGATTTAAGATGTTGACGAGTGTCTCCAGAGACAATAAGGATTTTCGATTTCATCTCTCAATGCTGCTGCTGAATAAGGCAGTGCTACTTCAGTAAGGATTTCAGCAGAAGCATGAAGGGAATTTTGGTTTTCTTACATTGACTGATGCAGAACACTCAATTTTTGTTTTGCAGACTAGCAAGGGGGATGAACTTTCCAATCGCATCCAGAATACGTTGGGCAACTATGATGAAATGAAAGACTTGCTAACTGACCGATCAAACCAGAGCCATCTCGTTGGGGTTCCAAAACCTGGGGTCCCTCAGACATCTCTTCCCAAGCCTGATGAATGTTTTCTTACAGACTCGAGACTTCCACCGCCTCCTCCCATTTCCAGCACTTCTTCTTCCACACCAGCATCCCTAGCTGCCCAGCAGAGCAAAAGTACCACGATGGGCTGGCAGAAGGCTGGGCATAATGCCACTTCAGATGGCCAGCAGAGAGTGAACAAACACGGACACCGGTCACTGGAGTCACACAAGGGTGACTTCAAGCTGACAAATCAAAAATCTAATCTGGAGAAGCTAAAATGGTATGCATCAAGTCCCACCTCCTCTTCCTCCTCCTCCTCCTCCTCCTCCTCCTCCAACATTGCTCAGCAGAGCTCACTGAGGGCCACATTAGGAGGCAACATCAATAGAGTGCAGCAGCCAGCAAAGCTCAGTTGTAGTTCAGAAGAAGGAACTCAAGCACAAGAGAGGTCGGCAAAGCATGGTGGTGGGCACTGTGTCCAAAACTTCCCACCCTCTCTTGCTTCAAAGCCCAGTCTGGGTCAGAAGAAACCAACAGCTTATGTAAGGCCAATGGATGGTCAAGACCAGGCTCCTGATGAGTCTCCGAAGCTGAAGTTAGCAGGAGAGACGACCAAATCATATAGGGGAGTGCCTTCCAACAAGGCTGATTCGGCCAGGACCAAGTCAAAGATAGCCAAGTTCAACATTCCTAAGCAAGAAGAAGTAAGTGATTTTATACTACTTATGACATAGCCCCGTGGATGGGTGGATGATACCTTACTGCACCTCTTTCTTTACACTTTTTTAATGTCTTAGTTTGCATGTTGAATTTTTTTTGTAACATTGACACAGTATACTGCAAATAGCAGCCTCACAGTAATTTAAAGATGTATCAAAGGTATCAGTGAAATGCTGTCTTCAGGACCATAACACTTCCTACAAAGGCACATTTTCTAGTAGTATATATTATTTCACTGATTTTTTCCTAAGTATCCACATAAGAAGTTTGGATTTTTTTTCCTAGGCAATTCTATTGCTACTTACTGTTCACTGACTTCTTTCTCTTTGGCTAAGTTTAAATGAAATGCATGTGATCATAAGTAGTTCTGCCATCCTTGATGTCAAAATAGTTTCACAATCTAAACAGATTACTTACACAGTATGAAATTTCTGAAAAGTAATATGAAATTCATGGAATAGATGAGAATACAGCAATGAGACTCTCCTAGTTCATGGTTTCTGTTTCAATCCAGTGTCTGAGGTTTGCTTCTAAAAGAATCACCATCTGTAGAAACATGGTGTAGTGAGTTGACCCAATACAACTGGCCATGCTACAAGTATGAGAACATGTCTGAAAAAGCTTCTAGACAACATTTTTGTTATCAGCAGTAAATATGAAAGATTTCTGCTTGGACTTATTTTACATTCATTTATTTCACATTCCTTTTATACCACTTCACTTTATCACTTCAACTGTGATTTTCTGTTTGGACTTTTTGGATAGAGAGAAAATTACTGTTTTTGGCAGAATAAAGGGTGTTTTTTTTTTCCCTGCGGTGTATTCAGAGGCCTGTATGCCAATTCAGAGATGGTCACATCATCCTCTTGTGTAAATTGGTATAGCTCCCATGACTTTAGCAATTTATAGTATTTATAGGACTAAAAGACTATTTGACTGAATCACTGACTTTCTCAGAGAAGAGACAGTGATGTTTCTCTTATTTGACAGCTCTGTCTTCAGGTGTTTTTAGTCTTAAAATCTTGTTTCAAATGGAGTTGACTGCTGTATTCCCCCTTTGGTTTGGTTTGGGAAAGAAATTTCTGGAAGCAATTACTACTGTGGTTTTTCTGTAAGTGGAAGTTCCATCTGTTCCAAACAATATATAGGTGATATGTTGTTCCTGCAAAAGGAGTTGTTCTAGCCTCCTAAGCCAGATTTCATACACAAACTTAGTATACAAAAACTGCTGTAATTGTGCAGATAGATCAGATAATGGCAGATGCTAATATCATTTAGCTGTTACTGCCTCTTTCAGACTTGTGCTTCTATCTGCAGGTTGGAAGTATTGTTAGAATTAAAGATGCCTGTGGCATTTATCTGGCTCTTTCAAATTTCCCCCCTTTACATGTATGCAAAACTAAGGACTACTTTGCGAAGTAGTTTTGATAGGCAATCATTTCTTTATCTGAAAGTCAGGATTTACCATTTGCATTCCAAATATGCCTACCTCAGGAAAGAAAGATTTCATTTCTTGTATGTAATCCATGCTGATGCATAAGGGTAAGTTTATACTGCAGTTTCTAGACATATAGACATATCTGAAATGGCTTTAAATGGGCTTGTTTAGATACTGTTGGCAATGTAGACTATGGTAGGAGAGACTGGACTGCAGAATAGCTCCTAAAGTATTCACCAACTTCTCACAGATTTTAGATGATGCAGTATTAAATAGTATTTAATAATATAAACATTTAACTGAATTTGAAGGAGGTGGACAAAAACCTCCTTTTCTTGTAGGTTAAAAATAAATATGAAAAACAAGAGATAAATTACTAAGGAGAAAAATAGTAGGTACTATAGATGTCAGGGTTTGAACCTGGAGCTAATGAAAGGAAATGTTTAAATCTGAAAGGTCAGTGAAAGACAATGTTGAGAGCACTCAGAGTCCTGGTGATAAAACTGATGAGCTTTTTTCCTCTACCCTGGTATTTCCAGGGTTAATGTTCTGTTGTTTTCCATCCCAAGTGACACAAGTTGAAATTAGTAACCTGCTGGTATTTCTACAGGGTGAAATATCCACAGAATATCACAGAACACGCAGAGTTGGAAGGATTCACAAGGATCATTGTGTCCAACTCTTAGCTCTGCACAGGACCGTTCCCAGTGGTCATGCCATGTGCATGAGAGCATTATCCAAACACTTCATGAACTCTGTCAGGCTTGGTGCTGTGACCATTTCCCCAGGGAGCCTGTTTCCAGTGCTCAACCACCAGCTGGCTGAATAACTTCTTTCTAATATTGTCCTGGTTTGGACACTAGGGGATGTTATAAAGTGACAGGAGAGTGCAATAGAGTAACAACAAACAACATATTTAACACACAACAAAAAATCCGACCAAAAAAATGCAAAGGGGGATAAACTAGGCTCCTTTGGGCTAGCTGTTGAGCTGGTGAAGCAAGGGAGGAAGGGAGGCTGGCCCATGGAATGGTGCCGGATCACACTATGGGGCTCCTGGCAAATAGAAAAGTGAAAAGAAACCTGGGGGGCCAGCACTGCACTGCCTCCGCTGTCGATTCAGCTGTGCTGCTGCCCGGGCCACGGGAAAGGGCCAGGAGGGCAGAGAGGATGAGCTGAGATGCGGCTGCGATGAGAGCTGAGCACAAAGAGAGAGAGGACTTCCGTGTCTGCAGTCTTTATAGGGTGCCCATTCTTGCGTTATCTCGGTGCACCCTTCCGGTGCAAGCTGCCTCTGGATTGGCTAATGGCGCTGGGCACCTCCCCCTACCCGAGACTTCACCACAAGGCAACATGGTGGCATTGCCTGCCAAAATGCCTTATGGCCACAGCCTGCCGAGAGGGGGAGCCGCCACCGCCGCATCCATCAGCGCCACAGGGTGCCCCGAGGGCCCTGGGGCCACCCCCAGCACCGTGCTCTGCCACCCTGGGTCCACTCGTCCCAGCACCAATGGCCCAGGGCTGGCCTCACCCTGTGTGCCAGCACGGCCACCGCAGGAGCAGCTGTGCCCGCGCTGGGGCAGCCACCGCTCATCACTCCGGGGCAAGCATCCATGGCGCTGGGGGGGTCTGGCTGCGGGTCCCACCGCCGCCGCATTTGCATGTGCGGGCAGGCACAGACCAGCAAAAACTGCCACTGCCGCCCACTCGGCATCACAAGCCCTGCTGCTGCAGCCGGGCAGTGGGGGCTTGTCTCCCCGCTGCCATCTGCCACTGCCAGCCCACACACACCCATGGCCACCACCATGGCTGCGGCACCAACACGGCAGGGGCTGCGGGGCCACCCACCGCCCACACCAGCAGAGGGAACCGGCAGGGGCCGCGGAAGCCACGGCTGCCTCACACACACCTGGATGGGGTTGCTCCGCGGATGGGAGCTGCCACCACCTGAGCCCCCTCTGCTCCGGCTCCGTGGGACAACCAGGACTGTCAGTCTGACAGACAGAGCCTTGGGCACACTTCGACCTGCCAAGATGCATTCGCTCCGCTTTGCTTTTCTTATAAAAGACAAAACAAAGTTTGAATAGCAACCCCCTCCCCCTTGCCTTCCAAACCCTCGAAAGCCAAACACCCTTCCCTTTCCCTCACCCCTCTCCAAAGAAACCCTTGGGAATATAATCCCCTGTCCTATACAGAACAGGGGAGAGGGGAAAACACGTTTTACAAATGAAAAACGTCCTATTACTCCATAACAAATATCCAGTCTAAACCTCCTCTGACACAACTTCAGGCCATTCCCTCAGGTCCTGTCACTGGTCACCACAGAGAAGAGATCAGTGCCTGTCCCTCCTTATACCCTCACAAAGAAGTTGTAACTGCAATGAGGTCTCTCCTCAGTCTCCTCTTCTCCAGGATGAACAGATCAAGTGACCTCAGCCACTCCTTTTACAGCTTCCCGTCAAGCCCCTTCACCATCTTCATTGCCCTCCTTTGGACACTCTCTAGTAGATTACTATCTGTCTTATAATGTGGCACCCAAAACTGTCCACAGCATTCAAGGTGAGGCCACACCAGTTCAGAGCAGAGCAGGACAATCACCTCCCTCAACAGGCCCTTCTGGCTGCCAGGGCACTGCTGACTCATATATTGACCAAGACTGCAAAGTGGGTGTTGTCTAATCCACTGTCCTTTTGATTTTCAGTCATATTTCTTTTTATTTCCAAGTGTTTTTCCATTCTTGTTATTTGTATCATATGTCTCCTAGTAGAATTGTGTAAGAATTCCCATGCTTTTTTAAAATTTCCACTTTTAAACTGATACATTTTTTTATTTTACATCAAATGTTCACCATCCTCTATTAAGGACAGAAGTTTTAAAATGCTTTCAGCACAAAAGCTGTCACAGTCCTGTGAATATTTGCAGGCACAGCGAGGCCTCTGCTGTTCAGGCTGAGGCTAAAGGTATTGACCAGGAAAGACCTTCTATCCCTTGTGGCTGTGGAAAGAATAGAGATAGGATGATCATGAGGGAAAGCAGGGTGACAAGTAGACTACAGCAGTGCCTGGAATCTACATGGAAACAGAAATGAGAGTGGCAGAAAGCTGCCTAAGAACAGCCAGGAGAATAGAAGAAGGAGAGCAGCAGAGAGCTTGGGGATAGCATATCTGGAGTGCTGATAGTGAAATGAAGCTTTATGTCTGCTAAAATAAAAGGTGTGTGGCTGAGATGGACTAGATCGGGCAGGTAGTGTGCTCTTGGCGTTAGTGTAGGCAGTACTGTGAGACCACCACAGTTTCATGGTCAGCTTGTTGTCCACCAGAACCCTCAGATCCTTTGCAGAAGAGCTCATGTCCAGCCAGTCAGCCTCCAGCCTGTACTGATGCTGGGGTTATTCCTCTCCTATTCAGAAGTTTACATTTCCCCGTGTTGAGCTTCTTGAAGTTGATGTAAGCCTATTTCTTCAGCCTGTTGATGTTCCTCTGTCAGCAGCACTACCCTCTGGCGTATCAGTCACGCCTCCTGGTTTTGTATCATTTCCAGACATGCTGAGGGCACCCTCTGCTCCATCATGCATGTCATTACTGAAGGTGTTAATGTGTATTGGCTCCAAGGTTGGCTGTGGTGACTGCCCTCCAGCAGAACTTGGTGCTACTGATCACCACCCTCCCGACCACTTTTATAATAAAGCCTTTGCTTTCTGTCTGCATGTCATTACACATCTTTTTTCTTCTTTCAGCTCTTAAAATGTGTTCATAGTGATACTGTGGTCCAAAGTCTGTGCTTTTCACCTTACCCTAGAAAAGTTCTACAGCTGCCTAACTGAACTAAGAACTGAACTGCAGGAGCCTGTAAGGGGAGAAGTTGTGAATGGGGAAGCAGGCTAAAAAGAGGAAAAATTGGGGGGCAAAGGGCCAGGAGAAGCTGTTGAGGCTGAACAAGTGTAGAAGTGAATGACAAGAAATGATCATTTCCCCAACTCCTGCAGAACTGGGGCACACGAAATGATGAACACTTCTGTGTGATGTTTCAGTTTTAATTTGAACATCATGTGACTCAGGGCAATTTCAAAATCCACAAAGAAAATAAGGGAACAAGAATATGTTGTTAGAATTCTTCCGGTTTGCAAGTCCAAGTTGAGTTCTCTGTTTCCATATACATATGTTTAGTTTATAGTACTTTTCAGAATCTTATCAGCATATCGAATACCTCTGTGCTCCCTCTATACTCTGCTCTTGTAAGACCCCACCTGGAGTACCTTGTCCAGCTGTGCGGCCCCCAACATAAGAAGGATATGA
Source organism: Neodrepanis coruscans (assembly GCA_013400695.1). Classification (NCBI taxonomy): domain Eukaryota; kingdom Metazoa; phylum Chordata; class Aves; order Passeriformes; family Philepittidae; genus Neodrepanis; species Neodrepanis coruscans. The sequence goes on along the minus strand of VYZS01000091.1, from coordinate 41,595 downwards.
ACCAATTGGAGCAAGTCCAGAAGACGTACACAAATATGATCCTAGAGCTAGATCACCTCTCCTACAAATACAGGCTGATAGAGTTGGGGCTCTTCAGCCTGGAGAAGAGGTGGCTCCAGGGAAACCTTCTGGCACCTTCCAGTACCTAAATGGGGCCCACAAGAGGGCTGGGAAGGGAGCTTCTACAAGGGCATGTAGTGATGGGACAGGGGTTAATGACTTCAAGCTGAAAGAAGGTAGGTTTACATTAGATATAAGGAATTCTTTACTCTGAACATGGTGAGGCACTGGGAACAGGTTGCCCAAAGAAGCAGTGGAGGTCCCATCCCTAGAAGTGTTCAAGGCCAGGCTGGATGGGGCTTTGAGCATCCTGGTGTCCCTGCCCATGGCAGGGGGCATGATACTAGATGATCTTTAAGGTCTTTTCAAACCCAAACCATTCTATGATTCTGTGGATACCTATGCACTTTCATTTGTGTTTACCAGTTTGAAGGAACCGTCAGTGGAAAAATAAATACATAGTGAAACAAAGCTAAGCCTCTTAGGCCTCCCTGTAAGGACTGAAGAATAAGAAGCATGTCATTCAAAGGGTATGTCTTCAGCAGGATACAAAATCTTCTCCTGTACATCCCATGAGATTTTCAGAGAAACAGGGCAGAGAGTTGGCTGCAGTACAATTATTATTCACTGGAAATAAAATTATTTGAATACAAATTATAGACCATTACTTTTCAATACATGAAAAAGGTTGATTTTTAATGCAGTTCAATACCTCATTTAATGTTTTTAATCAGTTTTGGAAAGCCTTCAATACCTTGACACAGACTGAAGCTTATAAATTTTTTTAATTGTTATAATGAGAATAGTTTGGATAGACCTGTGTGTAGAAAGGTAGTAGTTACTCATCTGGGAATTTAATCTTTAGGAGCCAGGTTCATCAGTGTTAATTAGAATCCATACCCAACCTTCTGGTCCTTCCAAAATTATCATACTGCTCTGTAGAAATGATAGCTTGTCATCTCAAGTACTGCTATTTCAGATTTTGAACTACTTATAATTTACAGTGCTGTAGGTAAAAACCCACTGTATTGGATAAAAGGGAAGAGAAATTTGATACCAGGGTATAGAGGAAAAAAGGCAGGGAAATCAAGTGCCTCTCTTTTCTAAAATATTCTTGAGTGAAAAAAAAAGAAAAACCTAAGATGGCAAATCATGCTTTTTATATCTGAGTTCTGGTTTTGAATTTCATCTTATAGGCTTCATGATGCTTTATTATTACATTGAAAAAGCCTTATCTATTGTTCTTTGCTTACTTCTCTTAAGGGTTATGGAACAAGGAAATAGAGGTTGTATTCAAGAATGAATGAATCAGTCTAATGGTAAAAAGGGAGACTTGGTTTTGTTAAATTTGGGAGCACATTTATGTGAAATGTAGCTAAAGTCATCATGAGGAAATGTTCTTATTTCACGTCACAGAGTACTTACACAACATCTGCAGAAGAATTAATGCACAACATATTAAATGTTGAGTTCTTTCTTTTTTTTTTTTTTTTTTTCATTTTTGTCCTGATCTTACTCAAGCAAATTCCTGTTTGCCTGGATAAGATACTCTCTGCAGTCATTCCCCTTCGAGTGGCTATATATAGCTATCAGGATCTGGCACACGTGCTAGCAAGTGTCCTTTAAATCTGCAGTCTTTTTTCACCTCTTAGCTCTATCCCCACATATCAATGGACAGCAAAACCGCCCTACAACTCTTTCCTCTGTCTGAAAAAAAATCTTCAAAATTTGGCCTTAATGCTGGTAATTTGTTCAAAATCAATCTCTTTCTAGGAAGAGCTTTGGTGCATAGCTCATATAGTGAGCAGTTCCATTCCAGTTTAAGATTGAAAGTGGAAGTTCATGTGTGGAAAAAACAAATGCTACTACATTGTATTTGAGAACAGAAGGTCCAGTGTAAACTAAGAAGGGAAAATACCCATTGTCAGTTTAGGCTTCTTCTGGAAGTACCACATACATGGATCTGTGGGACAGTAGAGGGGAAACAGTGTCTCAGGAGGAAGAAAAAAGGTTTAGAGGAGATCTCAGTAAGTGCTTTTCCTCAGAGGCACAATGCCACATCTCTTTGGCTACAGTGGAGTCTGTTGAAGTGTTGCAAGACAAAGAGTTGAATTTAGGTTTTTCTTCTGTTTTTCCCAGGGTGTTCAGTTCTGTCCCAGAAAGGCAAAAATGAAAATAAAAGAGCAGTCAAAGATGCTTTTAGATAAAAAAGGAGGAAGAGATGGAATGCAGTAGCAAAAAGGTCCAGACTTCTTCCGTCACCATTTCAGGATGTGCCTGAAGAGGCTGGAGGCATAAACGTAGAATTAAGTGTGTTGATACTCCTCCAGCATTTATTGACATCACTGAAAAGCACTGCAGTGCTTGAGAAGCCAGTTAGCAATCACAGCATTCAAATACTTGTAAGTATGAGCCAGTTGTAGACATTTTCATTCCCAGATGTTCATGGGAACGAGTTAGCAAGCTGCATTTACAAGAAGACGCAGATCAATTCATTCCTGTAATGGTAGCACTGACCTTCCCCACAAATAAAGGATGTTTTCCCACGTTAAACAGGAAGAACTACACAACAAGAGCAGTGTGGTGCAAAGATCCCTGCTAGTCATGTGTTATTCAGGACCTTCAAGTGTGTCTGTGGGAGGGCTGTGCATTACTGCCTGTTTTTATATGGGAGAATTCAACAGAGTAGAACTGCAAAGAAAGAGAGCTGTAAAATAGAGTAGTGTTGGAAACACTCTTAACAAACCCAGTGGAGACCACAATGTGAAGGGGTGTTTTTTTGGTAGTTTTCAAAATGTGACACAAGTCACTGCCTTTCTCGCATTCTGTGGTTGCTGAGGCACAGGCACACAACAGCTGTGTGTGCAGGCAGCTCCAGTGAACACAGTGGGCCTAATCTCTTTGGTTATTCTTCTGTGGCAGCTCTTGTAGAAGGAAAATGCTGTTTAGACACCTTTACTTCTACTTTTCAAGCTCCTTACTTTTATTGATTCTACCCTCAGTGAAACAAGTTTCTTTTCTCTTTTGAATTAATTGTCAATATATTTTTTTTTCTGGGAAAGCACTAGCTAAACTTACGTAATAGGTTTTAGAAAATAAAGAATAATATCAAAGCCTCCAAAGTTTTCTGTATGGACTAATTATCATATGTTAATGTGCTCTGTGTTTGTTGCTGTAGTGAATATCTTGTTCCTTTTTGTTTTTTATTGGTAGGATGACTTCAATTGGAGAAAAATATCTTGAAACAGAATGTAAACTTACGATTGTCAAGGGAATTCCTTAATGTTTGCACCTGCTTTTTCGCAAGTTTTCCCTGAGGTTGCTTTTTTCTAATTACTGAAAAAATATTTTCATCTATTCACTGGGGTTTCTCTTAAGTCAGATCCTTCCTTTGCTAAAACTGGTCTTTCCATCTTTTTGAAAGTTGTAAAAGTAACCACTTTTGCGGTAAGGATAGCTCACTGAATGTAAGAAAATGATTCATTGTGAGAAACATTTATTCATCTTGCTGTTTTGTTTTTAACCTACTAGAGTGGATGGCTTGGTTTATGAATCAGCTCTAGAGCTGATACAAGAGTCAATGCATGAAAATGTCCACAACCCTGTATAATTGTTTCTTTAGTTCCCTATGGTAAGCACTAAAGTTATTGATGAAGGAAATAAGATTTCTGGAATTAAAACCCCCCAGATTTTAATTGCACATTTTGTCTGATTTTTTTTTTTAATCCATTATAGCACTTGTGATGATAACTGTATGTAATAAAAGTCCTCCCAATGAGAAACAAAGCAGTCTCATAGACCTCCTTTGTGAAATCTGAGAAGATACTGCTATCACTTTTCCACCTTTGGCCCCATTAGCATGGGTTGCTCCCAGGCCTGTAAGGTATTCAGCAGTTGGAGAAAGCAGTCCTTTCTGGCTGCAGGAACTGCATGCTGCAGCACAGTGCTCCTGCCAACACGAGAAACTGTCCTCAGTATGAGGTTTCAGCTAAGCATCTTCTCCCCATCTGCTTCATGGCTCCTTAAACAGAACAGTGGGTTAGGATATAGAGAGAGAGTAAGGGTGGGCTTGCTGTGGATTTCAGATTACTATTGAAATACTTAGATGCACTCTGCTTCCCAGACCTGACATTCCCAGAATTAAAACACTAGAGCATTATATCAGTGTGCAGTCAGGTGTGGAGTCCAAGCCCTTGTTGCTCCTGCAGACTGGTTGTGTTAATGCCAACTCACATTTTCTGTCTACTCTTTTTCTTCACAGAAATATGCAAGGGATCATGCAGAATGTAAAGGAGGTTTAGGATATTTTAGAATTTAAAACAAATCCATGAAAATCATTTAACTGCTTCGTTCTGTAGTTTTGCGGTCTTTCATGAATCAAAATGACATGAAAGTGTCATCACTGAACTTACTTGTGGGGGTCAGGTATGACTGATGAACAAGAGAACCAAAGGAAAATACAGCAAGCTTCACAGGTTCTTGTTAATTCCAGCTAAATAAATAATGAGTGTGTGCCACTTGATGTATTAAACATCTCCACTAATTGTTTTAAATGCATTCAGATAGGCCAGACCTATCTATTAAATTCTTTATTGTTGGTCACATATTCACTTAACAGTAAATGAAGACAAATATACCCTTAAATATCTTCATGTAACATACTGTATTCACACTGTGTATTGTAAAGTTGTCATTTCTATAGCACTTCTTTATATGGAAGATCTATCCCTCTGGTATCACAAAATAGCTTCCTAGAAAAGTAATTAACAGAAGGCTTTGGGGTTTTTTAAGTTCAGAAAAGATAAATAACATAGGCGTCTGATTTCCTGTCACTCTTGGTTAACTTTGTATGAAAATGGATAGCTTCCAGATTAAAGCAGGCACCGGAATGTCTGGAGAAAAATGCATCTGTAAAGAAATGTGTATATTACATATTCATGTTGTTCCAAATCTCTTAATTGTATTTTACATATAACAGTCACATGTTCTGAAATATGGTACCTTTTTTACTTTATGTGTCAAAACTATCATGCCAGAAAGGCTTAGGTTGCTTCTTACATGATTTAGTATAAGCATTTCCTTTCCTAAATTCCCTCATACATGTTCACTTTCTTCCCTCCCCACCCTCCTTCCCTGAGTGATGGAGGTTCAGTATGAAGTGGTTTTACACCAAGTTTTATTCAGAAGATAAATACACAAAAATCAGTCATGCCATTAAGCCACAAGGTCAGGAATATTGAGAACCAGCATTTTTTCTTAAAACCAGAAATTTCTGTTCATATTCCTCTGCACTGCAAAAGACTGTAAGCTAAGCTTGTATAGCTAGAAAGAAAGGAAAACCAAGAGTATTTCTTGTTAACCCTTATCACTAACAGATATTTAGGGAGAGATGGGATGGAAGATGCTTTTTCTGCTTTGTAACTATTTTGAAATGAGATGTTGAAAGTGATTTTTTTTCTTGCACAAGCTGAAGATTTTTAGTATTCAAATACCAACAGCATTAATATAATGCTAATTGAATTTTGCATTTATTCAAAGCTAATTGTACAACAATTGTACAGTTGTGAGATACAGAGACAGGTACAACTTTATGTGGCTGCTGCAACTTAGACCTGAAGTAGGTCTAAAAGAGACCTACTTGAGATTATTGATTAAAAATGCAATCAAACCCAGTATTAAAATGTATGAAGTGGCCATGATTTGGCAGTTTGGCAATATTTTCTAAGAGGCCTTTTCCAATTTTAATTACAATCCCAGGGACATCTGATGTAAGAAAACATAATTATCAGAGACATCTGATGCAATAAAACATATTAACCAGCTAATATTAGCTGGTTAATTTCTGATTTTATGGAAGTAGCAGTCCAGAGCAGAAGTATGCTGTCTAGAAAAAAGGCATGGGAGGGAGAACCAAGTGCAACAACTGGAAAAATGCCACTAGCAGATAATGAATTGTCTTCTTTGTTCCAAATCATCAGTGTTTAGCATGCAAGAAAAGTTAAAAATGTGTAGGTACAGAGGACAAAACAATGAACTGGTTCCGTAACAGTGAAGGAATCTGAGAAAAGAATTATGTGGGAGCCTGAAGAGAAAAGAATGAAATTATGCTTTGGGAAACCCACCGAAAATGAGTTAGTTACAGTTTAAATTTTTGTCCTCATGGGAGGATCAAATGCAGTGTGAGACAGTTTGAAAAATACCATAGGCAGCAGTCGTCATTTATGATAAAATCTGCATGAAAGATCTTTCTGTGTCTTAGATGTGGCTGAGCAGGAACCAAACCTTCACTGTTTTTCTGTAGTGGGTTTGTTCCCATGAGGAAGCCTTAGGGAACACCCACCCTTCTTGTGCAATTCCTGCTCCCAGATGCAAATGGACCTATGTCCAGAGTATATGTCCTTGAAAGAAGAATCCAACTGCATGACTGTGGTTGTTCCTAAAGAAGCTTGTCCTCTCCAATTAGTAGAAAAATTCAGATATCAGCACCTTTACAGATGTTGTATCACTGTCTCAGGAGGAAAATGTATTACCCTTCTTTCCCTCCGTAAGCAGTATTGCAATCGGCACAAAAATGGGCTTGTGTGTAGATATAGCTTCTGTGGGAGGTAGAAGAGGTAAAACCTCACACTTGCGCAGGGTGTGCTAAATGTCTGTGAACAGCCTCTACACAGAACTGATATTTTCTGAAAAACAGCAGGTCCTTTCTTTACCCCTCAACTCCCAAGGGATTTTAGCTTCTGATAATAACTGGTTACACTCTGATCAATAAGTGAAAAATGTTTTGTTTTTTATTATTCGAATCTATTGCATTCAGGAATTTCAAAGCTCTTCATAAGCACTTATCTCTGAAAGGAATATTTTGAATATGTTTACAGAGGGATTAGCTGAGGTGAAGGTGGGTGGGGACATGTTCTGTGGTGGGGCTGCTGGCAGAACAGGCCAGCCCCTTCTGTCCCCATTTGCTAGTACATTGGTAGTACAGATTGATGGATCAGATGGAAAATGATGTGGGAGACTGGGGTAGAGTACAGGATGGTGCATCTGGATTCTGAACCTTATTCCATCCCCAGACCAAGACTAGACAAACTTGTGGCTGGCTACAGGCCCAGAGCAAGCACAGTCTGGGTGAATTGGTGTCAGAGCAGAGTGCAAAACTGCAGAGACTGACCTCCCAATTTTGTGTTCTGATGTTTGCACTACAGCCTATCACATAGCAGAGCAGTGCATGAAACTTCCATAACTTTGTGCTGGAAATGGAAGTTAACACAGAAGTACAAGTAAAGGCTTCTTACTAAACTTGAAATTAGTGTTTCTCACTGTATTTCATCCTATCATATAGGTTACTTTAAGACAGAAACAGTTCCTGAGTGATTAGGTCATGTATGGTTTACCACTTCCATCTGAGTTATTCACTGCACATCCTCCACTAGAAATTGATAGTTTTGCCATTGCAATGGTAGCAAAATCAGGGGTTGACAGGGAGCAGTATTTCTTTTCTACATTATATAAATTGCCTTTGGTCAAGAAGATACTGCTTGAGGGAAGACAGTCTTTTTTCTTCAATCTTCCTTTGTTTTGTTCTAGAAGTGCAGATGTAATAATTGTAGTTGTTTTTTGGCATCATTATTAGTTTGAAGAAAGTCAGCAATAGTAATACAGAATAACAGTTGGTGGTGGAAGTTGGCATTTCAGTTCAGAAACACTATGCTGCATTAATCTATTAATTTTAGGACATATTTTTAGAGCATCAAAGGGGGTTCTTGACCAGTCTGAGGTACTTGAGTAATTTTTTTCTCTCTTGTAATTTAAGTTTCTAACTCCCTGTTCAGAATCAGTTTCCTCACCCACTGTTCAGTGAATAAATCTATGTGAGTGATTTCCTGACAGTTGTACATTAGGAATTATGGCATATCTCTGCTCATAACTTACAGAACTATCTCAGTACAGAGAAGAGACCATAAAACACGCTGAATGGGGATTTCTCAGATATGCTAATTTCTGCTATATAAAGAGCACGGGATGAAGAGCTGACATAGAGGAAGTTCAGCTAAAAAGTACCTGCCACAAATCTTTGAAGGTCCACAGACAAGCAGATCCTTCTGCTGCCACTTCTTGGCAGAGCTCCGCTGAACAAAGTATGTGTAGCTGAGTGAACTTGGGCAGGGAGGTCTGGCAGCTCCCTGCAGGTTCTGTGGCAAGACAGGGGCTGGGACAGTCATCTGCGACTCTGGGAGCTGCTGCCAGCATCTGGGGGCCTGTGGGGTTGGCACTGTACCAGTATAGGAAACAATTGCCACCTTCCTGGCCTCTTATATGTAGTGCCTAGATGGGGTTCTCATCTGTTCTAAAATAGACCCAAATGCATGCCTAATTTATTTCTCTTGAAACGGACTGGATCGCTTTTCTCACTCCCATCTTCTCGTCTATGAGCTTGGCTGTCAAAATAAAGCTGCTGTTTTCTTTGGACTGAATTTTTGCGTATTTAGAGCAAGAAAGTCTGCTTCATTCAAAGAAATAAGTTCAGCTATTTGCTTCCTTATTTTAAAATCATGGTTTTGAGCATGATCACATACTATGAAAAGAGTAACTTCAGTGCAGAATATGTTTTTAAACACCAAGCAAAATACAGTTAACTTTAAAATGATAAATTGTCATGCTAAAAGAAAGAAATCTTCTGCCTTCTGGGTGTGACTGTCTTCTAAATGTGATGATGTCACGCTGTGGGCCATTAAAGCATTATCAATGAGCTAGCTGTGTGTTTTCTAATGATTACTGTGGAGTTGAAAAAGACTCTGCAATGTTCCTGCAGTTTGTTCATCACTTTTGTTTGATAATTGTCCTAAAAATCAATGACAGCTACTGAGTACAGAAAATCTGATTTAACAGAGTATAAATATAGACAGCAATTTAGGCTGTTCTTACTCAATAGGAAAATGTCTTTGGATAATAAGTGGATTCCTATCTAAATTCATGAGTTCTTCTATGACATTTTGGGTTACGCCTGAAATAGATTAATCTTTTTCTGATAAAGTTGCATAAGCTGTGATTTCTCTGGTGACCACATTTAACTGGATATTAAATAAAGTGCTTATCTTTACACCAACAGGTTTTATAGGCTGGATTTCACAGATTAAATAACAAGTAGTCACATACAAATTTTTTTTTATTAAACCATGATATGCTTAGATTAAAACTTAGAGTGTCTTGATTCAGGTAGGCTTCTGAGGTGCGTGATTGCAACTGAAAGTTAAATGCATAGAATAGAGAGAAACTGAAGGATGGTGCAAAGAGCTATGAGCACAGGTCAGCTTCCTTTCCTGCTTATTCTTCAGCAAAAGTACAGTGGGGTAATTTTTTGTTGAGTTTGACAAGAAGCTTGAATTCCTGATAATGGTTTTGAAAAGCTTGAGGTCAGGATTCATTATGCAAGGTACTGTACAAGCACACAGCGAGCGGCATCCTGTGATAGAGCCTATCAGCCCTGGAAAGGCAGAGGAAAGGTTAACAGAAGCCTGGAAAGTAAATTAACCTATCACACCTGAAGAAAGGAGATAGGGACAATTCTAAGAGAAGTACGCAGATGGAAAAACATAGATGGTGTTTGGGAAGAGGAAGTCTTAATAGGATGAGCAAAGACCACACTTGTGAGGAAGAGTAAAGTAAGGAGAGGATGGAGAAGGTGAAGCTGAAAGTGCAGCCTGGCTGTTTTAGGAGGCATTCGTCTGGTACTGTGCTTGCTGGAGAAGGCAGGCTGACAAAAGGGCTCCAAAGGGGCAAAAATAGTTAAGACTTGCTGCATTTCTTTTAACGATAATTGAGGACAGTCTTTGGAGCTGAAAGGACACTTCTGTCTCAGAAAAGGGCAGGACATTGAAGGAATTTGGCTGGGTGGCTCGGATGCATATGTAAGATCTGTTGAAAGGAATAGAGCAGCTGTGCAGAATGAGACAGGAGGGGAGCCACCAGTGTGAGCCAGAGGCCTTACAGTGGGAGGAAATAAATGAAGACATTTGCATTGAGTAAGCTGTGCTAAACCAAATGATGTGGAGCTTATGCTAATTACCATTTTTTTCCCACTGGTATGACATACTGTGAATGTGAGAATGAACCGATGCCTTCCTTTGTAATCAAACCGACTTTTGACTTTCTGTACATGGAGCTGGCAGCCCTCTGATAGCATTTTGTTGGTTTTGTCCTCATGTGTGGGATGAGAGAATTGCAGTAGCACTAGACAGCCAGCAGAGGAGCTTGGACAGCCTTTTCCTGGTGGATTTTTTTTGACTTTAGTAAGACCAACCAAGAAGAATTGTGGTTTCAATTTGTTGGTTTGGTTTTTTTTTTTTTTCTAAATAAAATGGACCCATTTCACAAAGCATTTGTGTACTTGATCCCAAGCTAATGCCAGACTTGGAAATTGTAATTTCTGAAGGTGGCTTACTTCTTAACAGTGAGTTGGTAAAGGCTGGCAGTGCTACAGGTGCTGTCCATTGTTGTCCAGGCTCTGGTGACTCCCAGCTGATGGCATTGTTTGACTGAGATTCAAGGCATAAGGTGTTAAACATCCCGGGTGTGTTACTGAAAGATAAAAATGGAAAGTAGTTCCACCAAGTAATGGGGACATGCATAATGGCCTTGTGCTATATTTCAGTCTAGGGTCACCGGGCCCTGTCTTTTTGCCTAGTAGAAATAGCTGGTGTCCAGATGACAAAGATGTTGACAGTTATCTTATCTTCCAAAGACCACATGAAGGTAAGCCTATTCTTTCTTTCACCTAATGTTCTTTTATTCCTGTCTTGTCATGAGGCTGTTTTCTAGAGGAATTTTTTTTTAGAGGAATTTTGTCTTCTTGGCATTTTGTTAAAATTTTTTTCTCTGAAGTCACATTTTTGTTAAGACCTTTTAGGATGGTGTTCTTTTTGCTACATCTCGCGGAAGTCAGTAAATTAGAAGCCTTTATTGTCCCCTAGACTTCGGAAAAATGGTAAATTACTTAACTTTTTCTCTGACTTGTTTTATTTTCAATAAAAAAATGAAACGACATTTCCAAAAGAATTACATATCAGGAAAGGGATTACAAGCTTCAGAACTTATATTGCTTTTGGAGGCCAAGAGCTGGGTCATGGGCTACATCAGTCCACAACCACATACACTGGTTTCTTCAAAGAGGAAGGCTGTGCAGGGCTGTCTGGTGGCAGCCACAGCCCATCGTCAGGGATAAGCCAGGATGCCTCTCACTGGCCAGCTGTGAATTCCCAGGGATGTCTGCAACCTCTGCTTTTAGCAAGCAGGTGGCACATTGCCTATGTATTTGAGGCAGTGGTAAACTATTACATGATAGCTTGGAGAGTTTGAGACTTCTCTTAGTAAAGCTGTATCTGTTTTTAAATCTTCGTGCAAAAACATGGGTAAATGAGTCAGCACACAGCGTACCCTTAGAGGCATATTTTGCAAGGGGGTTGTTTTGTGTGTGAACCTCATTTCTCCCCTAAAGAGTAGACCTGTGGAGTTGTTCAAGGGGAAGCAGATTTTTATAAATATCTCTGTTCTGTTAGGGTATCAGTGCTGAGATTGCAAAGACAGTATCTAGATCAGCTCAATATATAGGTATGTTTCATTTGTATGTAACAGGGACCAGGGCTGTTACAGGTATAAATTGGTCTCATGCCACCAACATTGGGCTTTTACCTTTTTACTTGCTGGCCTCTTATTAGATATAAGTAAGTGTCCATGCACTCTAACGGTAGTTTAATCTCGGGTTTAACAGAGGGTCTTTGTAAAATTCATGTACACAAATAGAGTGTTTCTAAATTGCCAACACAACAGCAGAAGTTTAAGTGCAATTTTTATTCCAATAAAGATGTGATGAAATTATGCCTGATGGTCTGCAGACTGCACTTTTATATGCACTTGCAATGCTCCCATTGACTTCAACTGCTGTTGTGAAGGTATTTCAGTACTACTGAGCTAAGGATCATTACCCTGTGCTATTACAATACATTAAACTAATGCTACCATTTTTCTATTATAATAACGATACCTGGCGACCGAAGGCTACCTCCGATCCAATAACTTGCAATCAAATATTTGTTTCAGATTTCAAAATGCATATAAATTATATAAATTATGAGACTTGACAAAAATGTCTCAATTTGACTAGCCCATACCTCCACCCCCCACCTTTTATTCTTCGCCTGCAAACAAGAGACTAGGCACTGATAAACAGTAGACTTATTAGTATTTCTAAGAACATGAGAATTTTAGTTTACAAGTAAGTTGGGTAAAACTACGTTTGAGCTAAGCTTTCATGGACTTTTATGCCCAAAGTATTGGAATAATATTTCTATATTGTACATATCCCAAATCCCAAAACCTGTGTCCCTCAAAAATGAAGCAACTCTCTGACTGCTGTTGATGCAGCATGCACCAGGGAATACTTATACAAGTGTCCTGGAGCCAAACTCGGCTGAATTTTCATATTGAAACCAACCCACCATTTTTTTGCTGAGTCCTGTTTGCTCTAATGTAACAAAAAATACTGTAAGTAATTGCTGTGGAGATTAAAATTAATAATTTTAAATACATAAAGAAAAGTAAATTCACTGATTATATAGCCTTTGCAACACTTTCTGATTGCTTGCTACTTCATATTTTTTTTGCTGCCTAAAAAAGGACAGCAGTAAAGAAAAGGAACTATGACAGGTTTGAAGAGTAGACCGATACTAAATTTGTGATAAACCAAAAACTAGTTGAAAAAACCCCTAGCAAAACCCATGACCCTGAGTTCCCTTGGAAACCTCTGCAAACTCATCTTAAAAATGTACACACATCTGCCAGACAAACAGGAATGAGGACTTGATAACCAAAACAGAATCCAGATGTGAACAAAAATGGGCTTCTTGCTGTTACTCCTACGTCTCTTGCACTGCACATCTACAGCTAAGAGATATGCAAAAACATGTTTGATTCATTCTTTGGATACTGTTTTCTCCCCCAAATTCAGCACTTACTTGTTTATTATTTTAAGTTGTTTGTCATTAGGATGGGAAAGACCCTTAACCATATCTAAATTTTTCGTTAAACTTTTCCTGTTAAAAACTGGCTATTCTTCAAGACGAAAATGTTGTTGTAAAAGAACAAATTATAAAATTATGCACAGATCTAGAAAACTGTTTTTTAAGACATCAGGCCAATAAGTTTCATTGCAAGATATTTCATGGTTCAAACTCAGGGCTTATTCTAATATGCCTAAGAATTTTGCTTATGGAACACATTCAGCCTTGTTCAGAAGTCCTAATTTGACCTCCTTTTTCTACGCATGCTAAGTTGCAGATGCAGGATCACCTCCTTGTGCACCTGAGCATCAAGTTTGATGCCCACTTACTTTAAAGGTACATAGGATTATCAGCATGTAAGATCTAGTATTGGCATCATAGATGTCTCCAAACATAATACTACCTCTACGGTTTGGCACCTTTCATGTGCCTTGCTAAATCAGGAAAAAAAATGATTGACTGATGCGGGATCAGTGTAGTCCTGTGCAACAGAACAGAGTTGCAGTGCTCATTAGGTTCAGGGACCTGGGCTTGATTTCTGGTACTTTTATCTTCTCATGAGTATCTCCCACTGCCTGTGAAGAGCATAATCAGCTCTCTGTACTTCCAAAGAACAGCAATAGAAAGCACTCAGGGGCTTTCCTGGGGGCTGCACAAATTACCAGTGTTGCCACACCAGATGAGTATGGTAGAGACAGCTGGAAGGTTAAAGGGAGTTTCTTGTAATATCTGGAGGCCCTTCCTGCAAAACACAAACAAGGTGTACATGGGAAAAAAGTGTACATATCAGCACCACTCTGCTTTCCTGGCTGTGTAGCCCCTTCACTGTTAATGGAGATTTCATTTGAATTCTTTGCACAGTGGTTTGCTGTTAAAATCTTGATATTTGCAGATACTTACACACTTCTATAACACTGATGATGCAGTGGCATTAATTATTTGCCTTATAAAGGTGTCCACTCTCTGGAAACTGGTTCTCATGCAATAATCTTGGTTTTTTTTTGTAAGCATGCAAAGATGTGCATGCAGACATCTGCAGGAACACTTTACAAGTCCCAGGCTCTCCATGTAAAGATAAGTAACACTAAAATTTGCAGATTTTAAATCCCAGTGCCTGTAATACACAGTGAATCAGCTTCTGAAATGAGTACCAGAAGAAGAGGACTGAGGACACGGAGGTTTGAGTACCTACTGTAAGAGCTGTATTCAGGCTTCTTTGATCAGACATACATCTGTCTGAAAAATAATAGTGCTCCAACTTAATCATCTAGTTCTACACAATACTTAAACAAATTAATTCTACAGAGGAATTATAATGAACAAATGTATTCACTAGGGAAAGCATACTGGCAGCACTAAATGGCCTAAAATACATCTAAGGTGAAACTGTTCTTCAAGTTATTAGTGGATGTGCAGAAATGCTCTTTAAACAGTCTATTGGCCTTGATAATCACATTCTTTCTTTAATTATCACAGATTTACAGACAGGAGACAATTCCAAAAAATTGATATGACAATTTGCATAAAACCAGCTAGGTTATTTAGCTATGAAATAGCCGTAGCTAAGAAAGATATGTATTTGGAGTGAGGAGAAGAAAAGCTAGAAGTCATTGTGTTGTAAGAGAGGCTCTTGAGATAGTGCATGCAACTTCTGATGGACATATTGCAGTTGTGGGAGTTCAGTCAGTGTTGCATTAATAATCCCACTCTGCTTTCACAGGGCATGATGCTATACCCATTTTACTTTGAAAGAGTTGCCTTTCTTCTCTACTAGATGGTGACCTTTTAAAATGTGAGGATAAATGAAGAGGCAATAAATTCTATACACGTCATGATTAAAAGAAGTAATTGTCATGTTTTCCCTATTTTTATCTTCCTTTTAAGGCATGTCATTTAAAATAGAAGTGCCTCAGGACAGTTCAGAAAGAAATTCAAAATTGTATCATATTGGACATGATAGCAAATTTTGGTATTGGATTGGACTGAAATGTGGACTTATTAGGTATTAGTGTTGCATTATATTTTTTATTGAATAGTTTTGATGAGCAAAGAGAGAGGATTAGCATGCAAACAACCCCCTTTGTTTTATATTAAAAAGTGAATATGTAAGAGCTGAAAAAGCAAATTTGTTTCAGTTACATGGCACACATTTTCTAGTATGCAAATGTGCCACATCTGTGTATTTGTTTTGCTGCAGATACTACCAGCAAGAGTTTAGTGATGAAATCTGTTCTTAATTATGATAGCAGCTGTTGAAGCAGTAGCCATTTTTTTCCTCCTGATGTGAAGTTGCCTGATTTACTCATTTTTGTCTGCATTTGTCAGGGCTGCCAGTGCAGAGAGAGAACTCTTTGTGAGGGATTGCAATTTGTTTTCTGTGCGAGAGCCAGTGAAAATTGACTAAATCTGCACAGCGGTGTAGTTTTATCTTTTCTTTTCCTGCATTGCAAGCTGTTGTACCTCTGCTCCAGCACAAGAGGCCTATAAAACTACCAAACAAATGAGGGAGCTGTTAAATGTTTCAGCAAGTATCTTAAGCAGCAGTTTGTGTAAACGAACTATGCCTTAATGAAGAAGAAAAAAAAAAGTCTGACATCATAGTTGTGGGACAGATGGTATTAATATCACAAATTGATAAACACTTTGGAAGCTTATTTTTCCTTCCTCAATTATTTCATTTCCATGTATGAGCCCAGTAGATAACTGAAGTTTGTTAATGCCAGACAGTTTAATACTTTTTTCCTCAATATTTTGATAATAGCAGAAAAGAGAGTGAGAAGACTATAAAAGGATGATAAAAAATCTCCTTTTTGAATACTTGATCTCTTACAGTAATTTGTTAACAAGGCAGTGCTGTTGCAAATCAACACAGAAAACGACCAAGAATGCTTCATAGTCTAATGAAAAATTGGCTAAAAATTGCAGTGCAAATGAAAACAGAATAAAGAGAAGACATAAGTTATTGATACTAAAACTTCTGTGCTAAAAGCCTACTGAATGAAACATTTATCGTCTCCCTACAATCACAGACTAATAGTCTTTTTCACACTGGATTGTTTCCACACCAATATTTTATGCTTTGTTTTTCTTTTCATCTAGGCAACACTAAATTTAAACAGATTTCAGCCCTGCTCCTTTTTTGGTTAACTTTTCGATGCCTTATCCTGTGTCACTGAAAGCAGTGAGAATGGCCCAAGAATATAGTAAGAACTGGTATAGGTCTTGAAAGAATATACAAAATTGCCATTCTTTATTAAGAGAAGCAATTTGCTTTTGCTTCCACAAACAAAAAGAGTTCAATCTATTGTATTACTCTTCACTTAAGATTAGGATTCTCCCTTTATTTTCTGAAATTTTACTTCTGAAATTTTACATCTTTCACTTTTGACCTTCGAATCTTGCATTTAACAAAAGAAATACAGGATCATGAGAACATGAGAGAATGCAGGTAAACTACACCTTACTTATGAACAAAGATTATCTCAGAGTTAAGCTATAGGAAGTAGTAAATCTGTAAGGATAGATTGTTTCTCAGTAGAAGAATACGCTTACACGTCATGGGGCATGGTCATAATAAGAATCGATGGTCAGAATAAGAATATGGGCATGGGTGGGATGGGAGAATCTTCAGGAAAGCCTATCCACAAGTAGTTGCTTACTCTAAAAAAAAAAAAAGATTATATAATGGATTCCAGTGAGGAGCTGGAATGGTACAAATATATAGTACATAGGCAGGAAGACACGTTTTTTTATCCAGTGATGAGCATAGCGTAATGTGGTGGGGCTCTCCCTGGGGTGCCACTGCCTGTCTGCTTCCAGTGCAACCTCCTTTGTGGTGGGTGACAGCAGGGCATCTTCACTGGAATAAATATCATCTCTTACCATTTACAGACTTCTAATTTACTTTATTTTTTTGAGCTTTCCAAGATGCTTTGGAGTTAGTCCTGGCAAATTTTCCCCCTTTTGAGCTGTATGTATTGTTCCCTTTAGCCCTTATGTTAGAATGCAGCCATGAAGCTCTGTGGTTCCTCATATTTTTCTTTAAACATGACTTTCTTTAGAAAGGTACTTCATCTCCTGTCAGGAAGCCCAGGTGCTATTACTACTGGAATAGAAAAAGGATTTTTTGGACTTCTTGTCTAGATCATGTGTGTATTTCCATGTCATGTGCTTGTTTTCATGAGAAATATAGTTGGGAGGAAAGCAAGAGTCATAATGAATTTACTGAAGAAGTGGGGAAGGTCAGGATTTTCCACTAAAGTTACATTTAAAATTTGTCTTCTCTGACTTTTTATTTTGACCATTTCTTGTCTTCCAGGTGGACCTACCATTAGATATTTCTAATAGAGATGTAGTCATGTGAACTAGTGTGATGGGTTTGGGGGGCTGGAGACGAAGACAGAAAAAATAACTTCTTTCCTCTCCTCAGACTGGCAAGGTGGGTGGGGCTGGGCCCCGAGCCTGGGCGGGGGAGGGGATACCTTTTTTCCTTGATCTCTCATTGGTGCCCTGTGGTCTGGAGATACCTGGAAAAAGAGGCAGAGACTTCCCAAACCATGCAGAGAACTCTGGGAAGGTAGACTGAGATTATAAGAGAACCAGTGGACCCACCCTCTTTCTCTTTTGTGCGGGACACAAGCACGTGGCAGCACAGATGCCTCTCCTCAACACTCGTTTCAGGGGAACTCCGGCCCGGCCCACGCTGCCCTGGCTTTTCTCTTGCCAACACCTGATACCACCACCCACTGTTTCCAGCTGCTGAAGCATCCACAGGTGCTGCAGCTGCTTGGGCTCACTGCAGATTTCTCCACGACAGNGCTGCAGCTGCTTGGGCCCACTGCAGATTTCTCCACCAAAGACCTGGGTTCATGTGCTCCCATCTTAAACCTCCTCCCATGTTCTGGGGATCCCCAGTCCCTCTCAGTCCCTGGACTGAGTGCCGCGGGCCCATCCCCACTGCGGGGCCTTCTCCCTGGCCTTGGTACCTGCTATTTTGCTCGCACGTGGTTTGTCCCCTCTCCAGACTCGCCCCCCCCCGACACACAGCGCCCCTGCCACTGGGAGGGAGGAACTGCACCCCCTTGTGCTCCCGAGCGCCCCCCCACTGCCCGGAGGAGTCACTGCAGTTCCTGCACCACAGCACATCACAACTACCAGGGCACGTAAGGGACAGCTGTGTTCCCAAGGACATTGATTATTGTTTTGTGTTTTTTTTTCTTTGGTTCACCACTTCAATAACAAATTCATATCGGTTCATTCATATCCACATCTATACACCCATCCATATTCACACCCACCCCATATATTCAATAAATTGCTGCCTTTTTTCTATATGTCTCTCATCTGTTGATAACACCTAATATTGTACTAAACCAGGACAACTAGTGACTCAAGGCTTCAGTTGCACTCAGTTGAAATAAATAGGCTATTTTTAGGTCGTGCAGTTAGTTTACATCTAGATGTCTAGTTAGTCAAATAAATGCTTCTCTTTCTATGTCTATTTTTTATTGCTGCTGTGCCAAGCATGTTGCATACCTAAATAATTACTGTAGTTTTGAACAGTAGTCACTGAGCCTGTAGCTGTGAATTGCATATTATTCACTTAGTGGATTTTTTTCTCTCAAAAAAGCACCATTTACAAGAGGTTATAGGTTTTAGCAAGATGTCTTCACACTTCAGTATCGTGATTACAGTAATAAATTTACAGAAATGTTGCTCTGTAGCGTTATGTCACTGAAATTTGCTGACACAATAAATTGAAAATGAGATACAGTGAATTATGGCTTATGACTTAAGCATATGTTATGGAGGGTACTTTAGTAGAAGAGGTGTATATGATACTAATTATACTGTGAAATCACACTATAACAATACTTCAACTAATCACACTTCAAAGTGACAAAATTTTCTTAAAAGGTGTCTTCTCAGGGATGCTTTCTATTCCAACTTAGGCATTTTCCTTGTATAAAAACATTTACTTTTGTGTTGGCAAATATTTTCAAATATATTCCTTATAAAACAAAGTTCTGATATTGCATTTGGATCAATGCATGGTGCTTCAAATCACTCGAGGCAGTAAGATCTTTGCTCCTTCTATATGACTTGATGTGTAAATAGAGGAGATATGGTCTTCTCACTGAGACAGAGAAGAGATTTAAAGACACATTATACATGTCACCTCCTGCTGTCTAGTAACTTACAGTCTGTCAGCTGAGATAAGGGTAAAAGATGCCCTATATTCAACACCTCAAAACTTGGATGGTTAAGAAATGTGTTCCAACAGGAATTTGAAGAAGAAACCATGCCCAGTCCTTGCTGATCTAAGTAGAAGCTTGGCAACTGAACATGTGGGACATTTGACTCACTTCCTCTTTTCTACCCTGCCTTCCTGTGTTCCCACAATTACAACATGTTTGAGGATAAAGCAGACAGCGCACCTCCCTGGTGGAGATGCACACAGAAATATTCCACAACTCACCTCCGGCATCCTGTATGGGATGTGCATGTTCTTACAATGTTGATTATCTTGTAATCATCATTGCCACTGCGAGGTGTTTGTAGGCATTTATTTTTCCTGGGATAGCAAGAATATTTTTCCTCCCAGATGATTTGCACAGCTGCATGACTTCTGGAGCTACAGTTCAAAATACAAGATCATAGAATCATAGATTACAGAAAAGTGCATAATGCATAAAATCTATATCAGTGTAGCTTTAAAATTCAGAATACAAGATTTGCTCTTTTTTAGAAAAAGCACAATATCTTTGTTGTGTAGACAGACAAAAGGAGAAATCCTGGCTTCATTGAAGGGAAAGGTAAATTTGTCAGGAGCTTCAAGGGTTTTTTAAAAGAAAGTTTGGCATATTATACTGAATAGAAGATTCAAGGCAGTTGGTGTAGACACAAACAGAATTAACTGCTTTAGTTGGAGAAAAAATTTTAAAAATAGAAATGTTGAAATAGTCAATTCCAAAGTTTCAAAGTCAAATGTTTCAGATTCTTAATGTGAATGAACTCCCTTATTTAAAAATTTTCCTTACTTTTCTTACTCTTTCAAGGGATAAAATTATTATAATATCAAAACATTTAGTTTCAAATCAAATGAATTGTTTTGATGCATGTAGTAGAGTTAATTTAGCATTCTGTCTTTCCTTTTTGAAGGAAAAAACAAACCAAAAATATTCAGCTTAAACAAGAATGTTTGTGTTTTTTTAAATTTTCACTTCAGCTACCAACCCAGAAAATCCATTATTTTCACATTTTTAATTCATGGTATAGTCTTAGGAGCTTTTGGCCTGTCACTTCATGGGCATATTGCATAAAATACTTTAAATATTTATGAGTGTATCAAAGTCTGTGAAACAAGTAGCTTGACTGTGAGATTTGTTTTCTGAAGTAAACTTTACAGATATAACTGTAAAATGAAGAAAGTCCTGCTTAAACTGATGTCAGAAATATTTCATTATAAAATACGTGGTTTAAAATAGAAGTGGGGGGAACCCAGAAGGTATTTTTTCTTCCTTCTGTCTTGGGTCACTGTAGACTGAATTACACTAAATATTTAATTCTTAGCCAAGAAATACATGATTTTCCGTAGATTTTCCTACTGGAGTACAGCTCTCTGTGACTTAATTGGAAATTTAATTTAATTTAAATTGAAAAGTTTTTTTTCATTTGTGAAGTATTCCCACCAGGAATGTACGCTATCTTGCAGGACTAAATTCTGTATCACTGTTAAAGCTTAATTGACTATTTCCCATCTATGTGCTCTCATAGTCATAAGTCTCTGTGTTGAATTTTGCATTGTATGTATTTGATGACACATTCTCTTCTTTAATGCATCCATTTTTCCCTAAAGAAAAGAGTGACAATGACAATAAATAATTAACATAGAAGTTGGAAAGTGATTAATTTATTGAATATTTGCTGAGAAAACATTGAAGTAAACCCACAGTATGGGTGTTTTTGATAAAGGACAAACTAAACTTTGCCCTAAGGGAACTCACTGGTATCTTTCCAGGAGCATCAGGGTAGTATTTGCATTACAGGGAGTGAACAGTAACTGCCATTTCCTTTAGTACAGAGAGAAGGGCTGTGAAAGTCATCGAATTCAGAGTCCTCCTTCTGAATCAGAGGGGCTTTCTTCTTCTTCCAAGGTGGAGTGTTGCTTCTTTAGTCTAGCAGTCCTAAATGCCACATCAGGCAGAGGAGACCTAAAACTATAGCTGTGAAAGAAAAGACAAGTACAAACTGCATGAGACTAGTGTATGCCTTTGGTCCCACTTCAATAAATCCTAGGCTAAGCTTTAGGGGAAAACCAGTGTTTAATTGCCGCTTGAAAAAACTTCTGTTTCAGTCAGCAGAGTCCTCTGGAATATTCTGTAGAAATCAAGCCCTAGCATTTTGCACAAATTATGTCTATCAATTCACTTTATGTGTTCTTAAGAGAATGATGAAAGGAAAGAAGAACAGGACAAACTAGCAGGGAAGATTAAAATAAACAAACCTCCCTTCCCCCCAGGAACTAATAAATTGCTGACCAGCCACAGTCCGACTCATATGGTTATTTTTGTCCTTGCCGTTGGCTGAGCTGCAGACTGTGTCAGTGTTCTGGTCTTAGTTCAGTACCAGTGCTGGAGAGAGCTGGCTTTACTCATGGGGTTTGTACTTCATTTTCCATGAGGCTGGAGAAAAGGTTGTGCAGGGTGGTGGACCCACATCAATACTGGTAGCACTTGCTACTGCACAACAGTAACATTTGAAGGCAGGGCCGTTTTTTTGAAAGTGGAAAACTAAATGATAATCTATAGACATTGACCTGATGTTCTCTTGATTCATCATTGCACCCTGTGACAACTGCTGATGTGAAATGAAACTTTCTGAGGTTTTTGCAAGGAGTGGAATTGCTGCTTTTTGTGTTAATTTGACAACTCTTGCTACTCTTGTTTTACTCTTAAGATGGAGACAGTTTTTGTGGGTCTAGCACAGAATGAAACTTCCTTTTTTGCATGTTAGAACTGTGGTCCGAGGAGTGCCACAGCTGAAGTGGTTCTGGAGGATATGAGTGCCCAGCCTTGAAACCAAAAAACATGAGACCCTGCATACTTTGAGGGTCTAATTTTTAATTCCTGCCTCAGACTTTAAATATAATAACCCATAAAATCATTTTCCTAAGCATGATGCGCTGAAAAAAAAAAAAGGTGAGAAGTAGGTGGATCAATATGAACTATATATGGCCTTATTTTTATCTGTGGTAAGAGCCCTTTATCTTTCCTTTTATCTCCATTATAAAGAAGCCCTAAAATTAGTGTAGAAATTGCAATTTAAAATCCATTACATTCACTGTAAAGAGATTCACTGTCAGATTGAAGGAGGAGAGGCACAGTTTAGTGATAATGAGAATCAGGCCCATTATTCCCAAGAAACTCATTTTGCTTGAGTGAGAGAAGGGGAGCTTCTAGGTCATTTCAGTAGTTATTTTATTCTGTAAAGAATAAATAAAGGAGACTGTAGCACTGGCAAATTTGATCTATAATGCCTCATGCACAAATCATATTGTTCAAATGAACCTTGATGGCTGCAGAGAAGCCTAAGAGAGACTGACAGGCAGTACTTGGTTTGCAGAAAGTAAGTCTTTGCTCTGCAGCTGATTGACTTGCTCATCTCCTCTGTAGAGCTGAGATGTGTATTTTACTGGTGAGTTTGCAGATACCTACTCCCTATACTTAAGGGCTTTTTACTGTGTGTGTTAGACAGTATTTGTATGTGGACATCCATGGATTTGGGAAATACTCGTGCAATTGGGAAATACTTTGTTCCTCGGTGTGCTCTCTAAAACACTTTTACTGTAACTTTGTTGAGACAGAAGCACTCAATGAAAGTGCTCACCTTGTTTACTAGTGTTTCAAGGGCTTTCTCCCTGTTCAGAAAATAGTGTAACCTATATTTACTCCCTTTGGTTCATGGCTTGAAAGTGGCTTAAAGGATTTAATTGAAACAGCTTATCAGATAAGGCCAAATATTAATCATACTAGCTGAAATGGCAAATATTTTTAAAAGCTGTGAGCTGACAAAAGGAAGAAATTAGTATAGAGACAATTCTGGATTAGATGCAAATAGATGACCCTTATGAAATCTGGTGATAAAAGTTTAGTTTTTTTCTCCCATTCATTACATGTTGAGGTAAATTAATGGAATTTTTACCTATTGTATGTATGCTAGCACCTATTTAAAAAAAAGACCTTTCTATATAGTAACCTAATCCAATGCAATTATAAGAGTAATATAACATATTTCTGTTATCATGCTCTTTTACTTTGGAAATAATGGCAAGTAGATCCAAAAAAACAGGTACACTTTTCTGAGTTGTCTAATCTTTGCTTGCTTTTAATTCCATAAGGAGTGTTAATACAATTGGTTGGTGAACATAGAAAGGAGAACTTGTGTTTCAATAGTTTGTAGATCAGTCTCTTGATCTCCCAGGAGGATTTTATCTTCTAGCTACAGTAATATGATGAGGTATATGACTGGGTTTTGTTTTAATTAATGTTTAGACTTCTCATCCTGGAGAGTTTGGATGGAAAAGGTGTGATCATATTGCACCATTGTCTCAGGAGTGTTGAATAACACACTTATTTCTCTGCTTGGAAAGACTTCATAATGAGTTCACAGGTGTTAAATTAGAATTATTTTAATCTATTGTATCAAGTCAGGTACCAATTAATATCTTAGTACTGGTTAGGGCAAACTGAAAAATAATCAGGTAACAATTTTAAAGTCCTGTACTAAATTACTTCTTTACTCCAAGGCACTGCAGCCCTATATCTAACAGGTTTGCGGGTTTTCTAAAGAAAGACTACCCTTATAGATAGGCATGAAATTGCTATACGAAACAACAACTTTGACTAACTGTATCTCACTGTAATACATAAACATCCTTTTATCCGAAATCACTGCTAAGGTTAAATTTCTTTTGGAATAAAAATTAAATGTAAAGCATAAATTGTGACTTTGGGAATTAATGAATGTTTCTGCTGGTTTGGGTGTCTCTCATGTTCAATTACAGGACTCAATATGAGGCTCTTATTAAGAAAGTGACTCATTAATACACTACTTCTAGAAGAAATGAATCCTCAGCAGACATCCCCTCCCATTCAGCAGATCACAACACAAGGTCCTTGCCACAGCTGTTTAAAAATAAAATTGAACCAAGCAGCCTAATTAAAATAATATCTGTAGAAGTTCTGTGTGCCACCAAAGACCCATACATGAAGTAATCATTTTCTGTAAAAGGTTTCATAAATAGAAAACAAAAGAAGCATCTAGTTGAAAAGTAAAAAAGAAAATATCCAAAGGAGGGAACAAAATATGTAGTTGTAATGAATAACACATAAGTCCAGCTTCATCAAAACTGCCTTCAAATTAGACCAGAGCGAAGAAGATTGAGAGACTGTCTGGTTTTGCATTAACTCAGGTAATGTTTTCCAAAACTGTTCAATACTACAAAATTGTCAAAGGCTATTTAGAAACCTTGACAAGATCAAAACCCATGAATATAGACATAAACAAGGGCTAAAAAGAAAGAAGTGCATAAAATACACCCTTCCCTGAGCAGAGATGTAAGAAGGTTTTTTAAATGTCATTTTAAACCTGTTTAATCCCCCTGCAGAAGTCCATGAAACTTGTGTTGGATTCATGCAAGGGTAAAATCATCTAGTCTGAATTAGCAGTACTAGCAGCACTTCAGCAGAAAGAGATGGGGGAAATGATCCTTTCGGAGCTTGTTTTAAGACAGCTTGCACTCAGTGAATAAGTAGCTTCTGTTATTAGGGCATCTATAAAAATCCCTCCTTTATCTGTGTTTGCATTCAGTTAATACTAATGTAGACATAAGCTACAAAACAGTGGAAAGGGCTTACTTGTGACAAGTTGCTTATGTAGTTGATGACAGGAGATGATAGAAGTTCTGCCAGGGATGAGCATGGGTGCAGGAAGCTTAGAAGAACAGGTTTAACTTCACTGAGCAATCAGTATATGGCATCTGAAGGTCGAGGGAACTTGAGAGCATTCAAAAAATATATATGGTATGTTAAGAAACTTGAGGGGGTTGCAAACTGTACATCTTTCTTTCAGTCATTTTCTGGGCAGACATAGAGTTGATGTGATTTTTTTACAGCGTGTGTAAGAGTGTATTTTGGTAATGATATTAGGGCCAGGTATGACAGTCATAACCACTTGTGAATAATGGTGCTGGTGTAATGATACATTGTGACAAAGCAATTGCAGGTGGTTTATTGACTCCTTATGTGCCAGAACTTGTTCTGTTCATTGCATTTGATGTGATCAGCTTAGCCTTTTAAGGAGTGATATCTAAAGACCACTGGTAAAAGAAGGTCTGGAAATCTCAAATCATTCCTCAAGAGCACAACAGAAATCCTCATCTTAAATCAGGCTCTGTGTACTTGGTTAAAGTACCAAAATTGTACCTGGTTGTAGATAGACCAAGTGAAACCACAGGTTTCTATTAGCAATAAGTTTAGACATTGCAAAAATTTGTTGTGTTTTTATGCAGAATCCCTGACAAAGTAAATATTTTATTGGTGTATCCTGGCTTTTCCAACTGAGATACAGGCAGCTCTCAAGGTCCCTGGCTTATCGGGAGGCCCAGTAGTGATTGCTCCCAGCTCATCTGCCCAGCAGCAGAACCCCATCCTGGAGAGCTTTCAGGGAACCATAGAGTCTAGTAAAAATCCAGTCCAGCTTCAAGTGGGCCTGGAAACTCCCACTTGGGAGATGTGTGCCTGAGGTTCAGTGTTTTTCAAAAGCAATGTACTACTGTGAGGCAGACAGCTGCACTCCAAAAACAAGAGTTTCTCTCTGTAGTGGCTATAGCCACTCAGCTGTAGCTGAAGCTTGAAATGTACATTATTAATTCGAGTTGCCTTGTCCCAGCTGGTGTGTATGAAACTGGCTCCATAGTTATTATCAAATATGGATGTACTTCTAACAGCTTCCTCTTAAGTGAAACTAAAGTAATCTGAAACATACTTATGTCTGTGTCAGATACCTGTGGTTGAAAGAGATAATTTCACTGAAAGTCCTAATGCATGTTATTTCAAGTAGTGTTTTCCAAAAATGTTGCATTTTATAGATGAGCCAAAGATTCATCAATACCCCTTAGACCATCCATTTCATTTCCTGATCACCATTTCCACATTGCAGTGTGGTTTCAGTCCAGTTCCTTTCCTTTACTTCCATTCTTTATGAAATGCGACAATCTCCATATATCAGACATTTGCTTGGCTTACAAAGGCAAGTGTTTTGGAGGATCATTGTCTGTAAAGTTCAGTGCCAGGAAAGGCTAAAGTGTGCTTTGCATGTATACAGCATATGTTATACATAGTTATTATTTAAAGTAAACCTGTAAAAGAATAATGTAAATACATGGTAAGAATTTTAAAAGGTTCAGCACTGGCCTCAATTTCCACTGAATCAAATTATGAGCAAAGGGAAACTGAATTCAGCAAGAGTGCTCTTGAAAATCTCACCCATGGTAGTTTGTTTTTTTGTTTTGGTTTGTTTTTTTTTTAGAAAAAGGCTAAATTTGAGGTGGGAAAAAAGCGAGCATGTTCTGGTCTCTGTCAAATGATGTTTGCTGTCACCAAAAGCAGAGAAAGTAGCAGAAATTGAGTGTATTTAGAGGACTCCACAAATATATACCTCCCTCCCCATCAAGACTTTGATAAATAGCATGTGTTCTTCTGTGTTTCTCTCACAGGACATCCAGAAGCAATAGAACGGCATACATGCATTCATTTTGTTTATATGACAAGTCTTCTGTTTGGAAAAACTGATGAATGAAATGCCACATGTCCAGTAGTGCAGGAGATTCCATTTCTCTTCAGGCTGGAAAATGCATGTTGCACTGCAGTCACGTATTTGTGTGTATGTGTATGTATGTATATGCAAGAAACCAACTGTTTCTTGGGATAACTGTGCCCACCTGGGAGCTGAGCTGAGAGAGTGCAGCTCAGGCCTTTGCCAAGGCTGCCTACTAATGCCTCTTGAAATGACGCAGTGGGAATGCACATCCCTGGCCTCGGCACCCCACTTCTGCAGGAGGGTTGTTCTCACTTTGCCACTGTCCTTCCCCAGCAGCACCGTTCCCTGCCAGAGCAAACCCTGTGACCTTGCCAGCCACCACTTGCTCTGAATGGTATAAGGAACTGGGTGCAGTGTCTCTGTAGCTGGCACAATACACGTGAAAGGATATACCCACTTTTGAATTTTGGATTCACGTTCCTTCTTTTTGTCATCCCACAGTTGTTGATTGTGACCCCTTGAGCTGCACACAACTCCAGAGCAGTTTTCCCAGGAAGCTCCCAGGTGGGAGTACATCCTCTGACACCCTAAGGCAAGGTGGGCGGAGAGGTAACCCAAAAGGAGTTAGCACACTGTGGCCAGGTAGATGGCAGAGGGCTCATTCACACAGGTCCTATCTGCCTGGGGGCCAACAGCTTACGGGAGTGGGTGGTATGTTCCTGATGGGTCAGTGAAATGTTTTGTAGGTGGAGAGAGAGGCAGGGAGGTTGATAGAACCATTGCACCTTAGTAAGTATAGCACCAGGCTCCTACATTTCATTTAGCATGCCTCTGGTTCCAGCTTTGGCACATGACATCTTAAAAGCACTACCTGAGTGTTCTCTCATGTTGTCTCACCACATAACACACAAAACCTTTCTGGCCAAAAGGTGGTCTCATTTGCAAATGCTTGTCCTTCATCTGGCAAGCATGCCCAGCAGTTCACGCTTCCTCCTGATTACTGTGCCAGGGATTCCTGTTCACACAGATCCTCTTCGTGATTATCTTATTTCTCATGCCATCTCCTCACCTACCCATAAACAGTTTGTTTCAGAGGCTGAGTCAAAAGTCCCCATCTCTGTTGCATAGAGCAGGATAGAGAGCATGTGTACAGAACAGTTTGATTTTTGCATCTCAGGAAAGCCCCTTGTCTCTCCAGATAGGCTTTGTGTTTCTCTGGGGTAATGGTGCCGGCACTGTCCTCCTCACAGTCCCCTTGGAGGAGTGTCATTGTCCTCCATGATGATGTTTCTGAATTAGACAAAGCTGTCTACATATTCTGTTTTGCAGCCTTCTGTTTTAGTGTCTTCACTGTCTGGTGTTTTTCTCTTGAAGAAATATATGCCATGTTGTATGCATCTGACTGTGGTAAAATCCTCCAGGCTTAGCCCTGTTTCTTTTGATACTTGTGTAATCATTTAGGCACATGTGCAGATACACGTTTTTCTTTGTTTTATTTGTATTTATGTGTACCTCTTGCATCAGGTCCAATAGGAGATGGGTGAGCTTTTGTACTGGGAATGCTCACAGAGTGATCATTTGGAATGATCCAAAGTATTTTGGAAGCTACCCTATAAACCTTGTCAGCAATATTTGAGAGGATGTGTACATGCTATCTGCCTCGCAGAAGCTTAAATTCATTCAGTCAAATTACTTACTTGTGGCAAAGGGGTGTTGGATCAGTGAAGAGGGAAAAGGAGAAACACTAGGCAGAAGATCAGAAAGGCAGTGGTTTTTGTATTTCAGGGGCTTCAGTTGTCCCTTGATGCTGCTTCATCTTGTCCAGGATTAGTGGCATCAGCTCTTCTAACCAGGTCCATATCTAACAGGTTAAGATCCCTCCTGGCAGCAAGCTTAAGGCACTGATTAATGAATGCATGGTATCACCCCTGTGCCTTTTTCTCCACACTACTTCGAAGAGTTTACACCAATGGTAAAGGACTGTGTGGTTTTGCTATTTTCCTCTTGGAAAGGCTTCAGTTGTGGCCCTAACTTGCAGCTCTGTGTGCTTGACCTCACTGCACCCAGCCAGCTTAGAGCCAGGTAGCTCCAGCCCTCTCCTCCTTTGCTACAAGAGGTTGTCTCCATTACCCACACCAAGCGTTTTTAACCAGCCTCCTCATCCCACCCCACCTTACCCTGCGTATCTGTGGAGGCCAAGTGCAATTGTAAAAATGATCTGCAGTGACTGTGACCTCCAGAGCCTGCCAGGAAATACCTGGGATGGGGGATGGAGACCACCTCTTGTAGCAAAGGAGGAGGAGGAGACCTGAGCTACTGAGCTTGCAACTGGCCAACAGTAATGAAAGAAGCACAATTAGAATTGCTTGTTGTAATGGCATCATCTGATGTGAGGAGTGGAGCTGACTGGCTGTGGCTGTACTGTGACTGAAATGATTTGTTTGCGTTTATTTTCAGGTGCATGCTTATACTACAGGGAGGTTGGACTAGGTGACCACCACTGGTCCATTCAAGTATTTAGCATTCTGTGTTTTTGTATTAACCTGTTACCTCACCTCTTTTTTTGTCTTCCTGACTTCAGTCTTTAGGATTCTCAAATCCAGGCAGCATCTACTTGTTGTTTGGAAAGTGCCTGGTATACTGGAAATGCCCTTAAAGTAAACAAATGCAGACAATGGTGATGGCAGTGTAATGTAGACAACTTGGGAAGCAAAATCAGTCATTTCCCCAGAGGATGTCTGGGTCAAATTTGGCTCTTCGTGTACCCATACAAGACAAGGGAGTGAAATCTGCTTGGATTTGTGGGCTTTGTTGGACTTTTTGGGGCTCAGATGTAGATTGGAAAGGAAAGCAAGAGAACTCTGCTTCTGATTATGACGTAAATCAAATTAACTTTACATATCTGCTACGTCTTTCAAGTTTAGTGTTCTCTGAATTACTGCCTTCATGTTTACACTGTTTAAAGTCTAATGCATTAGTAAGCAGCAATCCCCACAGCTTTGCTCTGCATTAGGGAAAAAAAACCTGTCTCTTTACCAAGAAGTACTGTCAGGGATTGCTGCATGTGCACATCGTGACAAACCAAACAGTCTCCAAGGTGCTTATCTCCGCTGCTGCTCGCTCCATGTTTTATCTATTAAATGAACATGATGATAGTATTTTTTCTTATTTCTTGACATCACTTTTAGAATGCTGGAGAAATTTAACATGCAGTCATCTTAGCTTAGTATAAGCAGTAATGTAATACAAATTAGTTTTGAAGAAACAATTTTCTTGTTAATCATGGATTTAAAAACCTCTCCTGTTCATTGTGAGTGCTTTGAAGAGAAAGCCTTGGGTACAGCAAGTTTAAATTTGGTAAGATTAAGGCAGATATTGCGCAAGATTTTTCTCACATGACAGAGGTTTTATTATTGCCCTGTTTATGTGGGAAGTATATATATTTTAAACTTATTTCAAGAATACAGTTAGGTTAATCACACAGAGAAGTCAACTGTTAATATAGCACTACTCTGATCTATGGCTGTTTTTAAAGAGTCATTCCAAAAGAAGAATTGTTTGAAAAAATGGATTTATTGTAAATGTGTTGGGATTACACTCAATAATGAAGTTGATATTCCCAGGGAAAAAGCTTTTCCCTTCTTTTCTGTTGTATGTCAGTCCTTATTTGCATTTTGAAAACATTTTCATTGCACTCTGTGGAGTTTCCTCAGTTCTTCTTTTAAGAATTTAACGTAGCTGAAAGTATTTGTCTCCAGTTTCTCTGGGAAAAGAATAACAACTGCTACCGAGAAAACAGAGAATTTGTGATTGTTGGTTTTTCCACAGAGCTAATTACAAAATTGCATATTGCCTGGCATGATAGTCTTTGAGCTGTGGCTTCAGCTGGTTGTGGCAGGACAAGAGGGCATACACGCCTGGCCTGCCAGATGGTATTTATATTAGCAGGAAAATTCTGGTTTTGACAGGGCTATTGTAGTGTCCTGTTGCTCATTTTCCTTGATATTGTATGGACTGCTCTCTTCTTCAAAGACGAGCTCATCTCTTGTGCTTCTGATGTAGAACACACATCAGACACAGCAAGAATTTCCTAGATCCTGAGGTGGATTTCCCCTTAAAATGATTTAGCTTGCTGCCTTTATCTTCAATAAATCTTGGCAGCCAGACAGCACAATTTGTTGCCACTCACATCTTGCTTTGTGTCAAAGTTACCCTTAACCTGACTGGAGCCATTTGATCCTTTAAAAACTGCAGGCTGTCTTTGGTATGGTCCTGCTTTTCAAATATTGTGCTGCAGATTCAAACAATTTTTTTTGCCCATGTCATTGCCATCATCGTCCAATGTTCTTTCTTCCCCAGTGTACTTAATCTCCCATATCTAAATTTAGCCTTACATGTAAGTAAAACCAGGAAGATCCTCTTCACTTGGTTGTATATGATAATGTTTAATAAAAACAAAAACCATGTGATAGATAAAAATTTAGAAATGATACAGGTACACATGTAATCTGAGAATCATTTGTTGAATGAAAAAAGGCTGCAATACCTTCCTGACTGCAATGCTCTGTAAAAACATACCTCTGCTCAAAAATTATCTGTATCCTAGAGGAGAACCCAAAAAATTTTGGAAAAAAAAAATACTGTTCTATTTTGTGGTGTTTCTATATATGTGTATGTTACTAATGAGGACATGGTGCCCGTAAGTAGGGCTGATTTTGGGGGGTTTTGTGCTCTAACCCTGGTGCACTTCTATAGGCTAGAGAGAGGGCTCTC